>OENT01000594.1:0-94426 GCA_900239685.1 Rotaria macrura
AGGATTGGATTTTGTTGCAAAATAATTTGATTGAAATCCGAGAATATTTTTCACTGGGCTCTGCCTTAAGGCACTCGTTTCTTTTCCTTTTTGTATGCTTTTTGTTGATTCTACATTATTATTTTTGTCTTCTCAACAATTGGTTGTTAATGCACCAGCGGCTAGGGGAGGCTGCAAAGCATCGTATTCAAACATACAGTCACTATGTTGTTCGAAGGCATACGTGAATTCCATAAAATTACTTCTCATTGAGGGTGTGGGTGTGATAGAAGTTCCCACGACACGTTTCAACTACTGTTTAGACAGTCAATCATCAGAGGGCTTAGCATCTCTAGTTCGATCTAGACAATTATTCAAAGGAAGCCTCCTAAAATCAGTTTAAGACAAATTCAAACTGTTACACTGTAAGCATAATGTAGAATGAATACCCAAAGAACAATGGATCTGATAGAAGCTACCACGGGGTGTTTCGACTACTGCTCAAATTAGTCATCATCAAGTATGTTTAGAATCTACAACTAAATAGAGAAGAAATCACAAAGGAAGACATTATCTGTTATTTATTCAGTTTTGATTCTCTATGAGGTTTGAAAATGCGCGCATCTTATCAGATCCAATTGGGTGTGGGTGGGTCAGCATTTTGTTATTCTTGCTGCTGTATTCTGGCCATGATCATAAACGTCATGAAAAGGTTTTAGATACCTAGCGTATGAACTTGTCGGATTTTTATGAAAAGCTTGTATATTTCAAGATTATCTTTGTAATATTCTGTTCATTTTTAGCAGGAAGTAGGTTTCGTTGTCTTATATACAGGTAAATTATATGCATTGGTTTTTTATGTAGGAGAGGAAGAGTTGAAATTTGATGATTTTTTATTTATTCAGAAATGAAAATTATACACAATGCATTGTTTGTGCATTTAATCCTTTCTGACCAGCTACCAGAAGAACGAGTGCAAAAAAATCTTTCCTTTTGTATTTACACTTCAATCACTGCGTAGATATCGAAAATCTAGTATTTGATTTCGAGAAGATCGCGCGTCAAAAAACCACTTGATGTTACCTTTTGGTCACATCCGGCCTTAACGGTACAGACTTGTAAAAAAATTGATCTTTTTTCTACCTAAAGGAGTTAGATGTTTTATAACTATTTCTTAATCCATATCATGAAACTAGAACAAAGATTAGGTTTCTACATCTTCCTTCAATACCTCAGCTGAGTTATCGATAGAATATCGTGAAGCATCACAGAATTATGCAAAATTTGCCCGTCTTCTTGAGATAAGACTCAGAATTTAGAGAAGCTCTGGGAGTTTTCGAACTCGATTATATCTTACCATTCACAATCATTGCTGGATGCTTCGAAAACTCCCAGAGCTTCTCTAAATTCTAGGTCTTATCTCAAGAAACCAGACAAAATTTTGCATAATTCCGTGATATTTCATAGTATTCTAGCAATAACTTAGTTGAGGCATCGAGAGAATAGGTAGAAACATAATCTTTGTACCAGATTCATGGTATGGATTAAGAAAAAGTGTAAACCATCGAATTCGTTTAGGTAGAAAAAAGATAAATTTTTTTTACGTGCTTGTACCGTTACGTCCGGATGTGACCAAAAGGTAGCATTCTTGTTTTTTCTTATATAATTAATTATTGAAACACTGTCATTAGTAGTGACGGAAACAGAGAATCTATCAACAAAAGTTTTTCAATTGGTACTTCGAATATCGACTTTTATTAGATGTTCGAAACAGTGATAGCTCTGGCTGTGGAGACTCTTCAGGGCACTCAGCTCTCATGATGCTGCTTTGAGAAAGCAAAGTGCATTTATTTTTAATGAAAGGTGAATAAATTGTGACATTGGTGCCCTTAATTATCATGATATCAGAACGATGTTCAACACAAGTTTGAAAAAGTTTTTGATAAAACAATTTCAAAATGTGCCCATTTGGTACCATCCGGCCAGAAAGGGTTAACCAATTTGTTCAACTCGAATCGTTTGACTGTTGACATGGATTAGTACTAGGGGTGGCATTTTAACTTTTTTTTAACTTAAAGTTAAAGTTTAGCTTTAAAGTTTAAAAGTAAAAGTCATAGTAGACCCAACATGAACTTTAAAGTGAAAGTTAAAGTAAGTACACTTTAAACTTTTACTTTAAAAATATTAACGTTGAATTCTTTTACTATATTCAATCCGTATATGCAATTCTTAGCGTTCGTCTGGTATAAACAGACTACTTCAAATGCCGAGTTTGTTGGAACTATATAACGTGAAATCGGTATTTTTGTTGGTATTCGTACCATATGTTTTACTTTAAAAGATCCTACAAAGTTGTTTAGAAGTTATAAAATATTCATGTACTGTTTTCGAAATTAACTTAAGTACTCTCGTACTAATGAATTACTGATTATTCTTTTAACAATTTTCATGGACGATTTTTAATGCCATTGGTCCCTAACTGAGCATATTCACTGAACTCTGACATCGATCATAAAGGCATAGAATGAAAACTAGTATCTTCAACCTATTAATTCCACTATATGTTTTACTTCAGCGAATGTAAATAACATATATGCTGGGAGAATGTGAGTTTATAACAGGAATCAAATTTATAAAATCGATTTTGTGGTGAATGCAAGTAACGTGCTATAAGCGCTAGAATGGTACAGCGACTACAAGATAAAAAGGAGCCCTGTACCTCTCTCTTAGGTAGCAATTTTTTAAAACTCTTACTGTATCTTCTTATAACGAATTTATATAAGGATTTTGACATATTCTGAGCACGCGTTTCATTTTATTTTAATCACTGTTTCAATCCGTACTGAGATACACCACATTTTATTGGTGACGAAAGTCTCGATTGATGGAAGATGTTAAAGCAAGCATAAGAAATCATAGCATATTTATTTGATATTCTTTAAATATATGTTTCACTTTCTGTAGAATTAATAAATATTCGACAACTTTCCAAGTAGATAACCAATACAAAGATATGTTAATGTTAATTAGGCTAATCTAATGTAGCTGGACACCGAAGAAAAGACTTCATTGAGATAACTGTTGTTATTGATGATTTAATCTTTATGAATGGGTACTTGTTTTCCATGCGAACATTTTGAGTTTTACTGATTTCACAGGATTATTGTGTGAAGAAGAGAAGTCCAATTGATCGATACATTATATTGTCAGAGCGAACGGAAAATTTTCAAAGAATATTAGCCTCGCTTTACAGTACCAGACTCAGTCTTTTATCATAAACAATCCTGCAAATTTATCAAGGCAGACTTCTATAAAATTTCTTTTATTCACAATGTTTTAATTTAAATGGTTTCTCAGAAAATCGAAGCAATGTCAACAATTTGAAAAGGGATTTTTAGGATTTATTAATATTCCAGATTCAAAAGTTGAACTCACACTTTTACGATTTTCAGCTCTAAACCCCGAAAACTAGTCATATTTTTATATTAATGAACTAATTAAGATCTTTAGTTTCGGAAAAATTAATTAGTTAGAGGAGAACCTCCAGCTTTATGTATCCCATGCACAGTATCTCTACTGAATTTTCTATTTAACCAGTGCGGCCTAATACAGGATTGAAGATCAGATTTCCAATAAAACTGAAGGCAATTACAAAAGCATAAATAAGAAGCTACATCTTTTGTTCTTGTTAGTAACAGGTATTGTTTTACAATTCTGATTTCACATGTTACTCTGCCACTCATTAACCTGCCAGATTAATGAATCCCATGCCAAATCCGACCGAAAAAATCTGATCGGATTTAAGCAGACGAATCTACCAACTGAATTGACGAATAAGCCATATTGTTCTATCTTCTTTCTTTCATACACTTAAACTCAGTTATCAGTGATAAAGCAACGTGATGGTATGAAAAAAAACAGAACAAAAGAATAAACTTATTTCTAAAGGAATCGAACCTTCGTCTTCTGCTTTTCGGGCAGCTGTGCAACCACTGTACAAGAACGGAGTGTTTATTATTCGTTTCATTTCGTCTTATGTCGAAATGTTTCCCTTCTATTTTCTTGATTAGGTACTAATTAGCATCTGGTGATGTTACTTGAGATGGGTTGAGAACTCGTATTGGATTCCATCAGATTCCTGGAGTAGGATCTGATAACATCCAATACAACTATCAAAAATTCACTCCTATTCCCGAACTCTAATTGCATTTCGTTAGTTTTATTTTTTTTTAAATTCCATGCGATCGTATTCCGGTAGGAATACGATTGGGTCCGATTATTACAATGATTTGCCTGGGCTGGCAAACATTATTATTCCGATAGTGGTACTTATCATCGCTAATGACTATACTGCAAATAAAATGATGATGAATATTACAAAAACATACACAGAAAAAAATTATAAGTCAAATACGAACATTATTCCCTACTTTTTTTTCCTACCGCTCCATAATCGTTTTCTTGTCAAACGGTACGATGGGGTGAAACTTAAGATCCATCCAGTCATACACAGCAGGGCATATGATAACCCCCTCTCACGCATTCATCTTTGCCTCAGGTTAACATTGCTGTGGTTAGATGCAGTAGCACGACCCACACCCATACTACTGGAAATGCATCATTTGTATAGAAGAATTCATCGGTACATAATTCTTCCACCAACGTTACTCGCCTATTATTTCTGCGGCGCCATATGGGGACGCGTAGCGTCCAGAATAGAGTCCTGCCAAAGTCTCACTATATTCCAAAAGTAAGATCTATTCGCAGTTTCAAATGAAGAAAACTAAAACCCCAGTACCACTCTACATCTTCACATCATTCTGACAGCATAGCACGATAAAACTATACCACTATAATGCTTATGCTTCATTATCTGCATTTTCACGAAGAATTTCTTATTTTATAAATTTCATTCTTGCCGCAAATTCAGTTTCGCATCACTTTCAACTTTTGAGAACCAGATTAGAAATAGATTTCTTCGTTTTGAAAACAATTTATTATAATTTATTAATTAAACTTATCTTTCTAACGTACTCTTTCTATTAAACTCCTTTACCACGAGTGCCCTCGAAAAAAATAAAGATATGATAAGCATCTTTCAAATCGGTATTTCCTTTATTGACAACCTAAGGTGACAAATCATTCAGTAACAGTTTCTTGCTAATTTAAGTACGAGTTTGTCTTCTGTAGATCAAAATACTAGCTACGGAATTGATTTAATATTCAATTGGATTGAAACTCTAACAATTCAATGCTATCAGCATAATAGTATTATGCATAAACAGCCGATATTGGTCTGTTCACGATATTTCAGTATCATATAGAGCAGCATGCTCTCCATTATGATTATGAATTGTAGCTCAAGATAATTTTTGATGTCTTAAGACACTGTAACATTCACAAAAAGTAGATTTTACTCATGATTCTATCAATTAAATATTTAAGCATAATTTCCGGACACTTAGACAAAGGTTCAATTTCATTACATTTTACGGAATGCTGAGGTTGAGAATTTACACACTGTAACTTAATTATATTTAAAGTTAAAGTGCTACCCCTATACGGAATCGTGCATGGATGTAAATGCATTTCGCTTTGCAATAAATGAAGACGTGCGGGTGATATTGTGCCCGTATATTCCTGAATGCCTAACAGTAACAAGCACAATCTTCACTCGATTAGATTGGCACACCGCAACTAGCACTACGACATTCACACCCATACATACAGATTTAACTGGTCAATAATATTTGCATTATGTCGCAGCTCCTTCTCAATTTTAAGGTAATTTTATTTTCTGAGTCAATTGGCACATTTATTACAAGCACGGGAAGAAAAGGAGAACAAATATGAGCGCTTTATTCTTGTCATCAGAAAAAGTGCACTTCATGTCACGGCATCAGAGCTGTTTGGGCAAAGCACAGAAAAAGAATAATCGCCAGAAAAAATGAAAAGTAGGGTGATAAACCTTGATGCCTGCGATTTATGTTACTACTTTCAGATAAGAAATAGTCAGTCGTGGAGCAAAAATCTTGGATGAAACCTTGTTTTATAGACTGTAATTGAAAACTTTCCTCATCCCTGTTGTATCCCTCCAGAACCTACCATTGTTTGAAAAGACTCGCACTGAAGAGCCACCCTTCGCGGTCGACATTTTTGCTAGTTTCGAGTCAGTGTTAAGATATTTTTCAAAAATCTCAAGAGACTCGTGAAAGATCCGGTATTTCTCAGTGTTTGTTCGAAGCAACCTGAAAGCTTTCCAGATGCAGTATTATCCGAGTCACAAGTGCAGAGTTGTTTCTCACTACACGTCCCAAACACGTTCTTAATATTTACTGAATAATTGCAAACATAAAGCCGATTCAGGTTATATAAAATCAAAGTCATAGAATTTGGCAGGTCTTCGATGTAGACGATAAAGCCGCCACTGATTGAACACCTATCATCGGTTTTTGTCCACCACCAGTCTCATCGGAAATGGCCGTCATGTCAAGCAGAGCAGTAGTAAATCGCCTGAACTCGTGCGGCAGCAGATGCTTCCCGCCGTAGCGTTTTTGAAACTCATCCGAATATGCCTGGAACTGCTGCACCTCTCCATTCTTCTCGGAAGAGAGCATCTGCGCATAGCTCAGTAACTCTTGTCCATCTTTGAAATTGTAGAGATCATGCAGTTCGGACAGTATTTCGCAAGCTTCGAACCACTGTTTGACTTCTGTTTTATTCCATTGTTTAGCTGGCTTCTCCGGGATTGTCTTTGGTACTTGCGAACTAAATATGCAGGAGTGTTCGATGACTAAGTCATGGAGTTATACTCACTTGGAGAGGGTCTCTCGCGGGTTATTTTCTTTTACGGCCTGGATCGACTTTGCCTGAATTGGCGAGCTAAAGATCCAGGGATGTTGAATGCAAGAATAGATAATTCAGAGAAAAACGATACCTAGATGCCGGCTCCCGTGGTTTTTCTTCCTTTACTACCTGTATTTGAAGTGGGAAAGTTGATTGATGGTGAACTGACGGAGCAGAACCACCGCTCTGACTGCTATCCAGTAGGCTATGAATAGTTCTGATCAAGGTCGCTATTTCACCACTTTCCACTCGCTTTTCATCAGCGATTTTGACATGCATAAACTCGCATGTGCGAATGTCTGCACGAAGAAAGGACAAGTACATTGAAAATTCAATAATAACCCAGGTCGCACAGAACTGTCCGTATACGGCAGTGAACGAATACCAAACGGCATGTTTACGGCACGCCGTAGAATTTTGTTTACGAGCATCGGCTTACGGAATACAAACGTATAAGTTACGGAACGCTTACGGAGCAGTTACCGAAGAGAGCTGAACGTTACATAAACCAGGCCAAATACGGTCTTTTTTCTGACCTTTTCGCCAAAAATATCTCCAAAGTATTAGTGTACTTTCTCGCATACGAGAATGAAGAACGCTAGCGACTCGGGATACCAAAGCACCAAAGAGCTAATTAAGGTGGTTCTTCAGACTACTACTTAACGGGGTGTAATCATTCGGTTTACGGGCCGTAATCCTTCTATGTTGTCCTTACACATTCTATGTGATATTTAGTTTAGTTGTGCAGGAATGTGTAAAGACAGAGAGGATATCACGCTGTGGTTTTTACGCTATATTTTTCTTAACTTTCAATGTAACTTAGTCTCTCCATCGTGAATTTTATATTAATGGATCTTTATTAATACACACTAGAGTACCCCTGAGGGTATCCCAACTGATCTTTACAAGAAAACTGAGGTAGGCTTCGCTACACCTGCGCCATGTTAGCGATAAGAACCGGGTGGGACACTGTCATCAGCCTTATTCCTTCGCTTTAAAATGCTATGCTTTATGGAAGTTGCATCTTTGTCACAAAACTTTTTCTGTGGATACAGGACGGCCGTAACGCTTGACCTCCGTAATGGCTAATTTCGAATGATTTATCGTTGCAAAAATGGTCCGTTAACGGGCACTCTGTAACGCATTGTTTTATATCAATATACGGTCTTTTTACGAGACGGATACAAAACGGTGCGTATTTCTGCGCCAGATAATACGGTCTGTTACGGCCCGAAAGTGAACCGTATTGATCCCGTTTGTTACCGTAAATACTGCGTTTTGATCGACCTGGGAAAGCTCAATCGCTCACCTAGCCAATCTGGAAGCGCAGGCTTATGCACAAATACCGGCACCATCGGTTTTCTCGCTCGATCTAAAGCGTAAATCACTTCTCTACGAATCGAATTGCCTTTGTAGTTTTCCGTTATCAAGGGTAGCACCACATGACAGCCTTTGATTCCCTTAGCAATAATCTCCCAGCTGTCACCGGAGTCGCAGTGATCCTTATCGATCCACACATCAAACTGTTCGCTTCTCTTCAGTTCGTCATAGAGCTGATAGCAAAGAGTTTTGTCTGCGTGAGAATAGCTGATCATCACCGAAGTTATCAGGCCGGTGATGCTGTTGATTTTAGATGACGAGAGTGCGTCGACAGCCACGGGTTGTCCTCGCGGTACTTCACTTTTCGCCTCGGGTGGCTTCTCGCTGAGATTGAGAAGAATTCCACTGGCGGCTGTCTGAATATTTTCGATAAAACGTGGCATATACTCGTGTTCCGAACTTTCAGCTTCCTCCTTGGCAAACGTCTCTAGCAGAGTGATTAATTCCGAAGTCTTCGTCAGCTGTCGTTTGTAATCATCTCGATCTTGAAAGGACACACTCCAGAGAATGTTGACCAGAGCCGTTAGCGTCAGCTGTGTGAGTGGATCGCAAGTACCCGTGATTCTGCGATGATAGTTCAGCAGTAAGTTGATGAAGAAGTCCGTAGTTAACAGGTGTTGCTCTTCTTGCACATAGAAGTAATCATGGTAGCCAGGAATGACTTGAGATTTTTCAAGTATGTAGTTGAGTGCGCGATCATCATTGAACATTTTTGAAAGAACTACCAATGGTTCGCAAATGTGAAATCCTGCCGGAGTAATATATCGAGGTTCTAGAGAATTACTAGAATCGCCCTCGATGCATGCCTTCACAGCACAGTATAATAATTGGTCAAGCACGTTGTCACTTCCCTTCGGATCCTCTTTTATCTGCTGTGGAGTCTGGAGAAGAGCGAGCGTCATGCAGAAGACAAGATTGATTTTGTGATCTTTATTAGTTTTCTGCACTTTCTTTAGAACGGCAATTGCCCCAAAGGAATTAAGCTCTTTGATGCCGTCATCGTGTCGACTAATGTTATAGACAATACTAATGATTACTTTCATTGTTTCTGACTTTGCGATTCCGATCTAGAGTATAGTACAATATTCAGCATTCAGTTTTAATAAGCGATCAGGGTCCAAATGATGACCACATGCGAAGTTCTCAACTGTCGGACGCATATTCGGCCAGATTAACTTCTTGATTCACTGGCAATTTAACACAGGACCATCTCGAGAAAAATCCGTTATTCTTGCAGAAGTTTCTACTGGAGAGCTGGAAAATGGAAAATTTGAACTTGTGTGCGGTCCGCAGTTCTCGAACCTCCTCACATTCTATGGTCTTGAAGCGTTTTTTTACTTAAACACTGGAGTTTTAAAAGCTTTGCATTTTTTTCAGCTTTTCCTCTGAAGAACTTGCTGAGGTTTTGTGTCGGACAAAAGATTCATTCTAGTTTTAGAGTAATCGGTAAGGTCTCCGAAACTTAATCCTAAAGAAGAACTGGGGTTTAAACATTTCTTACTTTTGAATATTGCCGCGCAAAGCTCGTTCCGAAAATGAATCGAAGGATCTCTGGATTCTAAACAGAAGATTACAATAGTGGAATTTGTTTATTTATTCCTCCGGAACACAGCTAATTACCTGTTGATCGTCATATGCAGATGTCTGATAGTCGCTGTCGTCTTTTCTATAACAGTGAAAGTAGTCGTTAATGGCAAACTGTGAGTTTTATTACTCACAAAACCAACTCTGCATTTTTGTTTGTTGCTATGGCTAAAGCAACCCAATTAAGAACAGCTTCCGGATATCCGGTGCTTACCAAATTGGGAATGATTGATGCATTCTTAGAGTAATAGAAGAGAAACCAAAGAATATCATCTGCGACCATCGACACATATTCTGTGTCCGTTTGGAGATCGTGCTGCACAAAGTTTAACATCAACTGTAGAGTTTCTTCACGAGAGGATGGTAGTTGTAAACAGTCGGTTTTAGATAGCTTTAGTTCACCGAAGAAAAGACAGCCCTGCATGAAATGAAGAGCGAGGGTGACACAGTTTTTATATATTTGTTTTCTAACGTTATCTCCATGGTCCACTCGTTTCAGGTAGTTTTTGAGACCGGCAGCATTCAACAGGTCAAAATATACGTAAAATAGTTGATCTATTAAAGTATCACATGTATGGTAATTTATATAGTTCTTTCTGGCTGAACTAGTTTGCAGAATGATTGAGTCCGGCTTTAACTTACACAAGCTCTGCTCGAATCTACGCACACAACTGTTCATTCTGCAGAACTAGCTCAATGGCGATGAACTCTATTTACCTAGAGTGTAATGTTGTAAATCGCGTGATGGCCCTACATATTCCCAGTCGCTGGTATCCGTGGCTTGGTCAATTCTTCGGACTGCGATCAATAAACGGCCAATCGAGTCCATATTCTCTGTGGTTATAATATCCATTTCTTTCTCAAGCAGAGTGAGAAGTTGTACGAGTAGAGGAGCGAAGTCATACCATATCGCAGGCCCAGCTCTTCTACCGACGAGATCCTGTAGTTTGAATGAAGTATCATAAAACATGTCTCTTGTAGTACGACGAACAGATGGTGCTGTTGTATCTAAGTTCTCCATGTGATTGGACGTCATGCATTGCTCTGAGTTGGAACTGCTCACAGCACCAGCGTCGATGCGATACTGAAGGGATATAACTCTGTTCTTTCTCATAACAATGATCAGTATTCTAACAACAACGGATGCACTTTTCTTTACTTTTAAAATGGAATAACAAAAAAAGTCAACTCTTTCTCTCTTCCTCTCAAATTTGAATGTAATGTGCGTGACACGGTTTCTGTTTTTATATTTCTTTTACTCTTTCACAGCGAAGGAAAACAAATGATGAAAAAATGAAAGTTGATTTCTAAGTGTTGGTGTGAATATTTCTTTCTGTATCCTGCTAAGTTCCTCATACCCATACCGACACTCATATCACTCTCACTCATATCCACCCATATCTATACCACACACCGCACACTCATTCATACTTATCCACATCGACCCACACTCCACACCGGAAGCTCACTGTTGAATAATATTTTACCAGAGCTCAATATGAACCGATTCTTATACTGTTTATTCATGGAAAAATGAAACTTAATAGACCAAAAGAGTATTACTCGTCTACGATTATATCTACTGGAAAACCTTAATCATGATGAACGCAAAATATAAACGATGATCTGAAAAAGCATTACCAGATTGTTACTATGTTGAATGGTTTCTATATAATCAGTCTGATGAAAGCTTTACGCTGATAACATTTTTCATTAATTATATACTTTTATTGCAGCAATTAACAGGGTGATGTCGATTTTAAAAATAATAAGAATAAAATGATTTATGAACGACTTTCTTTGTCTTTGAACTGGTGCACGGAAATGAACCTATTAAAATAAGAACAATATAACGTTTTGTAGGCGTTATGAACGACAGTCATGCATGTTTCTTACGCATTGCGTGCATCTTATAATACCTGTTCCTATAGCGTACGAATAGACAAGGATAAAGAGTACAAAGAAAATTCTATTTTTGTCAAGGTAAGAAAAAGATTGAGTCCCGATAAATGAGTACAAAAAAATGAAAAGAAAAGGCAATAGTATGACGAGAACTCATTTTGAAAGATCAATTTTGACTCTTTTTTTTTCTCGTATTAAACAATTTTCAGCACATAGCAACACAAATAGAATGAAAAGAGAATGCAAATCTTGTTTTTCTCGACTATTTCTCTTTGAGAAGTCAACAAGCACAAATCAGTGATTAAAGCACGAAGAATGGCGGAATAAAAGAGCAACTTCTCAACATTAATGAGCTGTTAAAAGAGAATCCGTTTAATGAAGCAGCTTGTGCTTCGAAATCTGTTAATACTAATGATATTTTATCAAGGGGGAAACAGCTGATTATTGATTAGCAGTGATTAGGGCTGATTAGGAGTGATTACGTAATCACTCGTAATCACTGCTAATCATATCTAATCAATAATCAGCTGTTTCCCCCTTGTATTTTATGCTCAGTAGATCTCACTTCATTGTTAATTTTGATTGAACAAACCACGTTTGGCCTTTTATAAGATTGTCTAAACGATGTCGACAAGAATACTCAAAACAGTTTACAATATATCGAACAAATCGGATTTCTTAATCAATCTATTGCTATGAAAAATACAAATGATAATACATAAAATAAATGTTCAGACACAAATTTTATTAAATGTTGATATTCTTCGTGTAGACGATCATTTTCATCGACATGGCTTTGTTTTCTCCCTCTGCATTTGGCTCGAAGTAATCGCCCATTTTATTCATCGTCATGATAATCTTTTTATAGAATTGATTAATCCACTTTGCCAAAGAGTGTAATCATCCGTTCTTTCTGATTTGTATCGAAAATGTTTGATACTATCATTAGAAACGAATATTCCTGCTCGTCAATTTTTTATTCGTACATGCTTCTTTGTCACTGGTGTCTTACAGTGTAATCAATTATGTTTTGAAAATGCTTTGAAAGCTATTCAATCGTATCAAATCGTAGAAACTATTGTAAAGAAAATATATGTGATGTGCACTTAGCTGATTTTCATTATCATCTACTTCAGTCGAAAAATATGGGAAATGATATCAAATGTCTCACTGGAATCCGTTTACTCATAACCAATTGTTACCATGTGAAAACATTTATTAGCGATGATAAGTATTTCAACCTTCTTCAGTTGTTAAAATCTGATTTTGTGCGAAAAGATATTTTATCTACTTGGACAAATGAAAGTACAATTCTTGCCGATACATTGATAGTACAATTGAAGAATTGTAATAATGAATCATCTATACAATTGTATCTACAACAGAATAATGCAGCCGATGCCATTCATAATTATATGCATGCTGATTATGATCGACTTCGTTTACAAGCGTGTATGTTGCTTGAATTATTATTTGATAATGAAACAATGCGACAATTAAAGATTCCAGGTGATGAATTAAATGACTTGTATCTTGATGGTATTCGACAGGCACATCAATCATTGAACAAAAGCTACGAAACAGTACCTATACACCTAATGTTTCGAGCATTATCATCGTTCGTTCATAATGATATCATTCAAACAGGTATATCAAAATCAACTGGTTATTCTGATTATCTTATTTCAATCAGCAATTATTGTAATCTCATTAATGATATCTTTTCGACACTATTATTTAGTGGAAGCTCGGACGAAAATTTTCGTTCTCATAAAACGTTTTTACAACGACTTCAAACATTTGTCGATGATACAAACTCGGCTTCGGATGAAGCTGAAATCAGATTAGCAGAAGATATTTTGTGGAATTTGAATTACAAAAATCAAAAGAACACACCATCTGAGCAACCAATAAGCCTTGAAAATGAAAGCACTCGATTAGACAAGTATTAATGTTTTGTTCACTTTTCTTTTTTTGTATTTCTATCTAATGTGGGATTCTTTCGTATTTTAGAGTGTTCAACGAAAATCATCATTTACTGGAAACTATCAGTTCGATATCATGTTTAGATTATTGTTGGGCAGAGAAAAAAATTTGTAAACCGAGTTTTGAGCGTTTAAGAAACAAGGAATATCGAATATGGTTCGATGAAGAAAAAATGCACGGAAGCTCGGTGAGAGCTACGTCTAATGCCATTGAAAAATCCCAATATATTATATTGTACATGAGTACAAACTATGAACGCAGTAATGCTTGTCATCATGAGGCTGATTATGCTTACGTTTTTCAACGTCATATTGCACCTATCGTAGCTTAATCAAAATATAAAGCTACGAGTTAGCTTGGTTGCATCATCGGATCTCGTATATGTGTCGATTTCACAAAACATGAATTTAAAAGAGCGTTTAACATGCTCGAAGCTGAGATGAAACACACTGATATGGTTTTTGATGACCAAAGTTCAAAATCAACCTCGAATACAGCTTCAAAGAGTGAAGAATCCATGAAAATCGTGTCCATCGCATGCGAAAATAAATCAGCCAATGAATAGACATGTGATGATGTAGTCAGTTGGTGTCAAACACATCAGCTGATTACTTTCGCGCAGGTACTCAAACATTAAAATAGACTTTGTCCTATTTGTTGGCATAAGATGTGAAAGACAAATGGAGGCGATTCTACTTTTCGTTCGGTACAAGACGATTGTTAACATACATCGGATAATGGTCAGAGAAATTTATCTCTGACGGACTTCATTCGATTCCAAGCTGAACTAGAGAAAAGAATCGAAAAAGATGCATCTCAAAGTAAATCTACATCAGCAGTCCAACAGAAATCGGCGAAAACTTGTTTGTTGTTATAAAAAAACAGAGAAAGATAAACTTCTTAGTAAATCTATACATTCTCAGAAGAGCTTTCATCGAGTGACCTTCTTTCCGAGTTGATCTTCTCTATGTGGGCTTTGTGAAATAAACTGTTTTATTACTGCTTGCCCAACAAAACTGTTTTGACAATGTCATTATCTGCATAGTGGATTAGTAAATATTTTCATCGAATTAAACAGCTTTCTTACTTTTTCAAGATTTGAGTTGATGAATTACGGATATGGGCGTGATTCTTCTCCTCAGCCATTCATGCACCTATGTTTTGGGGTATGGGTCTTGGCCTGGGTGAGTCAGGGTGTGCTTGTCTGCCTGTTTCTATAGCTGAATGTCTAATTTGCAAGGGAAAAAAACAGAAACACCATGTACCTCGTATCACTCAAATCTTATCAGTACTGGCACCGACAGCCGCACTAAAACGAAAGCCGAACGTACCGACTCTGCTTAATCACACCACAGCCACATTGTACGAAAGCATTGTAAATGAATGACTTTAATTATGCTCTTGCATTTGCTATTCTTTTTGTCGACTTTGATTCTACGGATTTTCAGAGTGAGTTTCTTATGTGCCTCTTTTATCTTTCAATTTAAAGACACACATAACAGTCTTTGCAAGTTTTAATCGCATATTTTCAATGCTGCTTAGGACATCACGTCTGTGCTTGCCTGTGCAATTGCAGACTGATTGTTTCGTTCAAGTTGTCTTTAGGCGAAAGTCTCAGAACATTTGTTGTTCAAAATTTAGTGCTCAATCATTTTATTTAAAGGTGATATAAAACTCATCGGTTACGTTCATTTTGCGTCAACGTTGTTGGAGTGCATGTGCCAAAATACAAGTTGTTTGCATGCTTTGTTTCTTTGTTCCGGTATTGTTCCTCGATCTAAGCCGAATTCTTTGAAAAACACCTGAAGAGCAATGAAATCTGTTGAAGTCGACGACAATCGTATAACTGTCACGCTAATGAGAGTATCCATATCGGCTATTTATCAGGCGCATATCACCACAATTAGCAACAGTCCGACTCACGCATCAACTCACAATCACACGGACACCCTCAGTTTTCAGCTTAAATGATTCAAGTTTCATATGAATCTTGTTGTATCAGGATGAAAATCTTTAGGAAAACTACCAAAATATTATTTTGAAATACTTTTTTAGAAAAAATAATATCTCTTTATTTTTGTTACTCAATCTGTGGTTAACATTTTTGCCCAGTCAGTTGTACTTTCGTTGAGAACTATACATGGTTAAAAAAGAGGATACTATATCCTCAATTCTCGGCAGACAGCATACTTATGTATCGATGGATGTCTACAAGCAACACTAAATTGAAACGATTCAATTAAGATCAACTGAATTACATGTTAGTAGGATCTTAATTATGATTTCAGTACTTGAGGGATACAGCAACAAGGGGAAAAATAAATGACATGCCAAAAACTATAACTCACGAAAGTTTTTCTAATGCATCGTAGATATTCATACGAGTGTAACTACTATCAAAAACTATGACAAGTTATTCTACAAGTGTGTATTTATCTTTCACCTAAAAATGTTTTGACAAAGCCTTTTCAATTATACATGAATGGAACTTTGTATTATGATATAGTCACAAATCTTGCTACGTTTATTTAAGATGATTCGAATTCGTGCATTTCAACTTTTCCTCACATATCTTTTGGATTGTTTGCCAGACGACTACGTTCGGTAAATTTTGAAAAACATCTGTTAAATTGAGCTTACAACTGTGTCGACGAATAAATTCTAATATACTTGCTGAATCATTGGCTGGAAACTGATAGATATCAATATTCATTTTGATATTCTGCAAATTAAGGATTATCGTATCGTCTTTGTACTGATATATGCAAAATATCTGAAATTTTATAGTCACCTTAAAAAATTTTGTTTCGCCTAGTTTTATTGACAAATCATCGTGGATGACAAGTTTGATGGCATGCCAAAAATGTGCACTTTTACTATATTCCTCTTTCGTTCTCTCGAACCTTTCGAGTGAGTAGTGGTTAATCATAGGTTGGACGTGTTATTCATTAAGTTCCCGAATTTTTTCTTCGTCATCAGAATACTGATTTAATGCAAAAACCGAATGGTGTAACGAATACATGAGCATGAAGTACGAATGAGACTCGTACAAAGACATGTTCAATAGTATATCCAACATCATCTTCATTCTCATTTGCATGAGCTAGTTGAAAAATCATGGCGAAATCTCTTCTGAAAATAATCTTTATAAAAAGATTTATATAGAGATTCAAAAACAAAAAAGGAAAGATTACCCCATAATGATATTTTCAAGATAGTTCATATCAGCCAACAACAGTTTTATCTGAATAATCATTGAGTCGACATTCCACATTGAACAGATGAGTTTAAATGAAGATAAATCTCGTCATGTACTGCAAACAAGAGAACCCACACTTAATTCTACACATCAGCTTGCAGCTAACATAAAACTATTGACGTAATGTCTCGAAAACATTAAGCAGCTCCCCAGTGATGATCTATTATTTTATCTTACATTTACTCAATTTTCTGGTCACATGATGAGCCTATTCCTGAGCATGATTACAAAAAGCAATGGAGTTTCGACTATCGCTATTTGTTGCAATTTTGGTGATTTCATCGAACAAAATGGACTCTATTCTAGGTGTTCCTGAATCTTCGATGATATCCGGTTAAAATGATAAGGTTCAAAAGAACAAGTAGCGTAAATAGAAATCGAGTCAGTAGGCCCTTGACCCTCCAATTTTAGATATCTAAAAGATACAAGCATCTACCCATGAATATAGTTCTAGTATGGTTCTAGAAACACTAACTCACTTGTGCCTGTCTGCCTGTAACATTTGATGCAATCACCATAATCATTTGTAATAAAGTGTTCATCATTCGTTCCATCATCACAGCTAATTGTACCAGATGTTACAGGCACAGGCGAATTCTTGTTTCTACATGCTATCCTTACAGTCTAAGTAAAATGAGAAATATACTCATAATCATTTCTACTGCAGCATATGTTTTATTATGATCTCTTGAGCAACTGGAAGAATAGCACGACTGTTATCATTAGAGTAAAATGTTCACAAACGTTCGCTATCACTCTGTGCTATTGGCACACTAGTGTCTCTCAGTCTACATGTACTCGCAACAACATTCGCGCTTGTAGTCAAATCTAATTGAATGATTATCTTTCACTCAAACTAGGAATGACTCTTGTTTACGTTATTCAGCGGTGCGGTATTACTAATTCATTTTCAGATTTCCAACTCAGATCTCTTTCATATATTGTAAAAATCGTGGATATTTCTCTTGGATATTGATTTCAGTTGATCGCACGACTTGGTGAAAATAAAAATCTTGTACTGCTAACAAAGTGATGAAACGAAATAGATCAGCATTAAAATTTGACCATGATCTTCGTCTAGAACAGATACATGATTATACTTTTGAACTTTATTCGCAAAGATATTCATATAAAAATGAAATGTTTCTATTGCCGATTGGCTCTTCTTCCGACCATTCGACGGAGGTAACCATCGATAACAATTTCTTTCGTTTGCGGAAGTAAAGAAAAAGATCCATCTGGCTTCAGTGGATCGTATGTTCCTTGGGCTTTTTCTTTGGCTATTTCTTTAGCAAGAGCCACAAACGTGTCTGTAATGTATACCTTATTATCATTTTTCGATATCATATGTGTGACTAATTGAAGTAGTTTTTTGACAGTCTCATCTTTCTCCTCCTTCGGAGCTCTATTGTTAAAGCAAAGGTAGCGTTGACCACACTGTTCCAAAAGCGTTTTCAATGGAGATGGGCTTCGTAACTCGGATAGAAATTTATCTATTGTAGTATCATCTTCTTTTAACTCATCACCATGAGTAAAAATTATGATCGTATGTTTAACTGCGTCTGGACCAAAAATTTTGCTCAAATAACTGATAGCTTGGTCTTCTTGATCTGTCATTCGGGTTGGTTCGAGTACAAGTAAGAAAACATGCGGTCCCGGAAATGCCGTTAATTCGTATGATGCACCAACTTCATTTTGAATTTCTGCTTTGTCTATACTAGGATCAAGGAATCCAGGTGTATCAACTAGGAACAAACGTTTTTTTAGGAAGTCTCGAGAACCACCAGCACATTTTTTTGTAACACCATTCGGAGATTTTCTGGCTTCAAAATTTTTGTCTCCAAGAATGGTATTACCAACTGAACTTTTACCTTAAAAATAAACCAAATCGAAATATATCGAATGATTTCATGACATCTGTTTCACCTGCGCCAGTTCTACCGAGTAAAATCATTCGGATTTCATTGTCTGCTCCAGTTGCCAGTGTTTTTATTTGGGTTGCACTAGCCATCGTCTATCTATAATACTTCAATCACTCGAAGATAGTACTGGAACAAAGTACTCATCAGAGACCGAAACGAATAGAAAAATCTCAATTCGATTCGATTCGATTCGGCTGATTTCTATATTCGATTCGGTTTGACCTACTTTTTCAGAATCTCAATTCGACCCGACTCGATTCGACTGAGTTCATGCTCGATTCGACCTTATTCGATTCATAAATAACAGATGATCGCATCGTTGTTGTTAGAGCGTGTGCGCAGCCATGATAAGGTAGCTTCATCTGTCTTGATGCACAGTATTTTTTTCTTTTGCTTTTAATTGTATTTTGCAAAGAATAAACATAATATAAAAGCTGCTAGCGCGATCCCTTACTGGATCGAAAATGTGAAACACGATGTAACTGCTTTCAACAGTTATGGAAATCTCGCTTTCTCTCATGAAACCTGCTACCTGTTTACTCAAAATTTCCCACAGAGCGACTAGAGCTGCAATAAAGCAGTAGCTGATATATTCTCATCAGAAATTAGTGACATATACTCACTAAACCCGTACCAGAGAACTGTGGTATTCAGTGACGTCACTGCAGGCCACCTATCACTTCTGTGACCACCTTCAACCCTGTCAGTAACGGCTTCTGACGGGGAAATCACCTGTCGGTAACGGTCTGTGACGATGGAAGCGCCTGTCGGTAACGGTCTGTGGGGCAGGGGGGGGGGTGTAAAATTTCTACCCTAAACACTTCAACACTCCTTTCAGTTCGTGTTTCATAAAAACAAGTTCGACAAGAAAAAGTAATTTCATAACAAAACCAGAGATTGAACACGGGTGTATCTGAAGATCCTAACCAAGGGAAAGAACTATCTTTTCTATTTTCCAAACTGGACTTCTATTCCTCTTGTACCTACATTTCGTTGAATTTTCTGGCAATGCTGCGATCTTTCTGCTATTGAAAAAGTTTTAGTACTAATACCAGGGATTTTTTTATCTACGGTTTACTTTTTGAACCGATTTGCAACTAGAACTGAGATCTTTTAGGGTTTTACAGCTTGCTTTGGATTTCGTAGGATGCCAATGATTTTCTCCAAAGTTTTTGAAAATGCTAATCACTATGGGAGCTGTTCTCTTGAATTTGCGTTCCACAGAATTGGTGCGAACCTTTTAGTATATATATGGCATTTTAAAAGCAATAAAATCTCAGCTTTCACCCATTTATTCTATCAGTACTAAACTGCAACACACATATAGGCAGCTGAACAGTATTAAATCTATACCGAAAACAATTGCGATGACATAAAGACGAACAATAGTGGAAATAGAATTATCAATCACTGTTACTTTCGATTGAGCTAATAAAGTGATTGTTGTTCACTAGTGAGAGGTCAAACTTCGAACTTTGTTACATGAGAATCAGCCTAGCAGTGTTGAACTACCATCCGATGGTGGTATTGCTACACAGTGTTGCAACAACACGACACATAATGCGAAAAAAATTAGAAAATGACACTCAGTGCCACAATTCGGAAGTGTAACCGCACAGACACTTCGGATTCGATTCGGTTGATTTCTGTATTCGATTCTTTTTCAGTCTCTGGTACTTATAGTGGGGAAAAAAGGCAGATCAGTTGTATAGAGACAAAATAACATGCAAAGAGAGTGAACCCACGCAAATGTCTAAGCATTCAGTGATAGTTCCATCTATATTGGTAACGGCACGGCCACCGATCAGCGCTCTTGTGTGGGGGATGTTTAAAATTGAAAATGAAGAGAAACCGTCTCGAAAATCGAAAGTGTATTACCAACAGTTTATCGGACTTCTTGAAAACTATAAGTGGAGTGATTTACACTCTAGTTTTTCTTCGATACGTTCTGCAATAAAAACCTATCGAGTAATTTTATCCAAAAGGTGCAACTTTTTGACGTTGATAGATTTTATTTTTCTCCGAAAACTAGTCGGAAGATTTTATGAGATTTTATTGTAAGAATAAAACGAACATACTGCAATGATAAGACTGTTTGCATGGTAATCATGTATCCGAAAAGAAGACCAGTTTTATCTTTATGGTTTGAAATGGTAAGTCATGAAACCTCCCCTGTATAAATTAGCGAAAATGTGGAATTCCGTAACAAAATGAAATTCCGTGACGAGCGAGATTTTAAGCTTTTTTATTTGATGCAGCAAAAGTGGATCAGAAGAGACCTGCTATTCTAACAGGTTCTTGGAAGAGCAACAAGTTTTTAATGCCACCTTAATTTGAATTCTTCGTTCTTTCGTATAAAAATGATTTCCTCCTAGTCAATCCAAAAAAGATTAAAGTTTTTTGAAATTCCGTAACGGTTACTTTTTGTGATATGACTCTGTTGTAGTAGAAGAGAAATGAATGAAATCTTTATTGGTCATAGATTTAAACAAGCTCTATTTCTGATAAAAATTTCCGAAAGTTTGCTTATATTACAAAGAAGTTCCAAAGACTAAAATCTCAAAAAATAAAATTCCGTAACGCTCGGCGATGGCGGTAACTGAATATTTTAATGCCAATTCTTCCAACACGTATCAATTGATACAAGACTTAGACATTTAAAACTTTAGAAAAATAAAATAAAACAAAAAATGTATTCTCGCTAATAAGGAAACCTCAAATTTCGTTGGCCTGAATACCAAATATTTTAAGTCGTAGATTACTGGAACGTATAGATCTTTGATTGAATCAAAGAGCAAGTAAAAATGAAGAGTTCTTATCCACTCAATCTTATCTTCACTGGATTGAATTTATTGAAGAAGATAGAATTTAAAAACTAAGCCATTCAAACAATAAATTCATGCTTACATGAATATGAAAGACACGGCTATTATGAGAAGGAAAATACATAATGATACACTGTCACATAAGCAGAAATTTGAAATAGTTCTTAATTTATGAACGCTTTCAACTTTTCAAAACAACTTTAATAACGGTACGTCTCAGCAATTATGGGAAAAATAAAATGACTATTTATTATAACATTAAAAAGAAGCAGAAATTTACTCAATGTACATATTATTATCATTTGTTGTAACTTCTTTGAGTACTTTACTCGAATATCATCCGTGGTACATTAAGTTAAAACAGATAATTTGACTCAAAATGTTGCATAATCATAAAAGAAAAAATATATATTTCACAAAATAACTGTAAAATTCGATATTGGCAATTGGCTTTGAAGTTCCTTAATGAATCTATAGTCCTAAGTGAAGCATTCGAACAATGTCATCAGGATGATAATTCTAGTGATCGAATGTGCACCGGGTTGAATCAGTCTCTGTCCATAGAAAAGAAAAGACAGATCAGCTTTATTAAATTAAGACAAGAAATAGTGTGAAGTAACTGAAGTAGAAGAAGAATTCTTATATCTCGTTCATGGGTGAAATTCAACGGAGAAAAAAATACGAATGAATGTACTCATGATAAATTACATAGTGGTGAAATGTCCAACACTGCGATAAATATCTATATTTTAATATCATTCGTTAACAACATAAGGGGTGAGCTAGAATAAACGGTGGTTTCAGTGTTTTGGAAATATCTCATTCACGTTGTGACGTAGGCATTTGAGTTTTGTTTCAATGGATTACGCATGCAGTTTCCTACAATACTGGGTAAAAAGAACAGTTCCGACGAATAACTATAAAATTATGCCCAATCAAAACTACTACGTTCCGAATTGGCGCACTTTGAATTCATTCCTTTTAAAAATAACGTGTTCTTTGGTGATTTAGATTTCAAAAGTAATGAATACGACTTACATCGTAGCTTTATGCATTTTGTCGAGACATAACCAGTTTATAGAAAATAGATCTCATTACTACTTTTCGAACTATTCAATCATTTACAATAGCCGACAATGACTATTTTAAACCCAAAACAACTACTTGTACTGATGAACACATCATTAAAAATTCAGTTTCTTCATGTTTTTTCACTTTTTATTCAAGTATCTTATTCAAATGTAACTATTGTTACAATTCAGGCTTTAGAAAAAATGAAAGATTCAAAATTCAAAATGCCGCATGCAATCTTCATACAGACATAGTAGGTTAGTTTTCAGTCAGTTTGTGAATAGCAATAATCAACTCTGAAATTGTTACAGATCTCAATTATAATGAGAAATTGTGATCGAAAGTGTCGAACTAACTAACGAGTGATGAAAATACTGCGTGCGAGGAAGAAAAGCGGGGATCAATTTGTAAACTTTGATCAATACATTATCCTTTCAGCTTCAGCTCCCAGTGAAAAATGTTCGGTAATTTTAATCGAATTATTCTGCAACAAAATCAAAATTATCAATCGATTTCAATTTTGATTTTGTTGCAGAATAATTCGATTAAAATCACCGAACATTTTTCACTGGGCTGTAATAGTAGTTAATGAAAAACAGATGACCTTGGTAAAATGTATTGAGGAAATCCACGCACGAAAACAAAGTATAAGATGCATCCGTAACTTAACAAATAAAAAACAAATATAAATAGATGAATGTAAAAAATTTATACACGAAATAGTTGGTGAATCTCGCTGGCCAGTAGTATACGCAACAAATTAAATTTCAAAAGAGGGTGTTAACTTCTATCCTTTTCGATGATCTCCATCTGATTTTTACTTATTTTTCAAACTTAAAACATTTTCATGTGAATGATTCTTCACAAATGTAATTCTAAAGAGACTCCGATATTCTGCAAAAATTCACTCAGACTCTATTTTTCTAGTCCTTTCAGCAATGAACTAGCCGTTAGTATTAGTGATCTGCGAGGCCAAAATAAATATTTTTAGGGAGTGCAACAGTAGTTTAGAAAACTTTTCTCTCTAGCGCAGATCTCTCGCCCAGTCCACAAATAAAGAATACGAATATTAAAGAATTGCTAAATATGTGAAATGAGTAGGTCCTGTAACAGTTTCTCTGAAGCAAGTGAGGCCGGAAGTATGACCAAAAACTTTTGTACCGATACGAGGCACTAGGCATGCAACGAACCCGAACGTTCGGGTTCGTTGAGTTCGGGTTCGGTGTTAGGTTCGGGTACCGTCGTAGGGTTCGATCTCGATTAAAACTATTGTGGAAGATTCGATAAGAATCAAAAGCAACCAGATAGCAAAACGATTCCGCCCCAATTAACATGAACTAAGCAAAGGTCTTGTTTACATCTATTTGCTTCGAATTTTGAAAAATTCAGATACGAGAGCTTACTGCTGCAAATATTTTGCTCATTACCCCATCTTTCAATTGGAGTAGCTTAAACCAAACCCACACTAGAAATGAATCCTAACCCTGATACCCGAACTCGAATCCCGAACTGTTCGGTCCGAACTGCGAACTCGGGTTCGGGTTCGTTGCATGCCTCGGAGGCACCGAATGTAACGCAGTGCGTTCCATAAGTCTCTAGCAAGGACACTGAATTTATCACCTCTGTATTGAAGGGTCTTCTTCAGTGCTTTTTACGATATTATCATCACATCTAGTCAGGATATAAGTATCTATCTATATATAGATTTAGAACACTTGGCTTCTACTTTTCCATTTTCTTCTCGGTTGTAATTGTAATTAGAATAGGTATGCCAAGATGGATTGTTACTATTGACTTTCATTTGTTAAAGTCAGATGAAATGGCATTGTTTAAAGTACAATCATCTCGGATATCTAAGCCTATGACGAAATCTGAACATTGGTGATGTTCAACGATTGATATCCAAGTTTTAATTCGCGATTTATTTAGACATTGTATTATAACCTTTGATAGTAATAATTAGTGTCGCCTTGCCATGTGATCGTCGTATTAATTGTAGTGATGCCTCACAACTTTCTTCGACTATTAAGACTTTTTAATCATTAAAACTCATCTAAATAGAATAGGACCAGCAACACTCAACATCTCAAATACTCAACAATTTATAGCTTTTCTCTATTGCAATGGATCAGGATCTAGCTGAACTATCTAATGCGAGCACAATGTATGTAATGGTATTTGTAGAAAACAATGGAAGAATTCGTAATGCAGCTCATGTACACTGCCTATTGAATTCGGGTCAACCATGAAAAATTGATCTAACATAGAAATAAGCTCTCACAACATAAAAACAATATATTTTTTTTCATTCCTTTAATTCTCGTGTTATTATTCTAAATTCACTTTTATTCACACTTTTATTCTGCGATATCGTTACATCTCAAGGATACAACAACTTGATTGCAGTCTATTCGAAAGTACATGTTTAAGTTTCGACTGTTCCTTTACTTAGATGTTTCGGAAGTAGAGGGTTTCTTTTGAGCAGCCGTCATTGCTTTCAAAAGATTATCGCGAATAATGTTTGCTTCGGTCCATCGGCCAAGCCAATCTTTTTTGCGGCGAAATGAAAGCTGAGTTCGTTGTTTTTCCAAAGCTAACATTTCAAAATGTTGCTTAAAAATGTAGGGATTATGAACGATTTTCGAGTGGCTGCCACGTACGACCGGATAACCGCAACAGATGCTATCACGCAGATGGTTACTCATTGTCAGATAGTCTGTATTTGTGTTTATCGTGGCGGCGACGCTCGTCTTGTCTACATTTTTAGTCGCAGCCGTAGTAACACTTGTTTTGTCCACGTTTGGACTCGATGTTATGTCTTCACTTGTTTTCGATTGTGAACGGGATCGTGGCACAAATTTCACATCGACATAGTGTGGCTCTGTCTTGTCTCGATCGGCGTTTAATGAATTTTTTTCTTGACAAATACATTTCTGCGCTGGTGATGCAGTCGTTTTGGCATATTGGATGCCACGATCTTTGATTGAATTATTTTCTGAAGCCATTCGATGACTGATGATTGTCAAGAAAGAAAATGAGAAAATGCGAAACGCAATGCGGGCGACTGTGCTGTAACTCAGCCATTGTTAACGTTATTGACATTGGTGATGCACTTGATTCTTAAAGTTTGTTGTAGCGATAGAGGGTGTTGATAGTGTATCTTGTAGATACTTCTGGCTTTCCCGACTGACAGACTAGTCATTCTCTCGCTAGAACTCATTTCTTATGCGATAATGACTTGTAGTCAATATCTATTCATAAAAAGTTGCCCTCATGTCACAGACAATACATGGTTTGATAGACATTCATATGTAGATTTGAATCAGTCAGTGAAAATTAGATAGATCAAAATACATCGAGGTGCGCAAATCTTGATAAACAAGATGCAAACCCATTCTTGCTTTGTCACAAACTTATGTGTAGATAAAAGAATAGAAGCACTCATAAGCAAGATGATGTCACCGATGAAGTCAATCATTCGACGAAAAATTTCGGACCAACTGATGCATTCGAGCTGCATTGCAAAACTTCTTCTCTGCACACTATGGTTCTTTTTAAAGGATATGTAATTAATCGGTGATACGTGTTTTTATGTAACGTATGTTTGCATCGGAAGAAAGAAGTAAAGAACGAAAGAATCGTGACACTAGTAACTCGCAATTGAAGAGTATTAAGCGATTGTTAGGAATAATCGAATCGAAGATTCACTATAAATAACCTAAACTAGCGTAAGTAGTGAACTTTTGTTTTTAGTTAATTAAAAATCGAACGTATTTTGATATTTTTCTATAGTCTTGTTTATGAGTTTGGAATTCATTTTTATGAAACTTTTTAATTGATCATAGAATTAGGTTAGAATTTCACTAATGCATTGTGGTAAAAGGAGAATTTTTTTTCTTTTTTTTTAAAATTAATGTGTTCGTGTTTTGTAACTGGTGCATCAATAAAATATTATTCTTCATGCGATACAATTACCCCCGAAGGTTTACGATGAGGTTCGATAGAGATGTTTATTCATTCATAGTTGACTACTTGAAAGCACAAATTTATGTTCGAAGTGTGTTTATGCATCTTTCACTTTCGTTCGAGTAGAATATATGTAATGTGTTGATGTGAATCGGGAAGGACACTGTCGTGCAATCGAATACTTTGTCATGTAAACACGAACATGCTTCTTGTCGATGAATCTAAAGCATGTCCATTCGATAGATTTGAAAACTAAAATTCACCCAATCAGATAGAATCGATTTTCGATATGCATTGTCGACTACTTCTAACAGAAACTCAAATTATTATTGTTTTCTTATCTTGTCGTCACTTAACCATAGGGACAACTATTGTTTTGTAAAGTGCAAGAAAAAGCATACTAGGGCTGTTTCAAGTTTTTGCAATGATCATAACGGTAGAAATAAATGACTAGAAAAACATGTGCAACTGGATGCATCGGTGAACGTTAACCAAACGAAAAAAAAATTGTTGACGTACGACACACAGCACACAATACCTGAGAAATACTTTGTGCCATTGAGTCGAAGACAGCTAATCTTAAATAAATACATTTTCTAATCAATTGTACGATGCCGATGATCAGTAACGAACAACGATAAGAATTGAAACAAAGTTAATAATTTAATATTTATTGTTAGAATATCAGATTTCATTCTTTTTAAAAATCCGATTATCGATTCAAATAATTATGCGCACGCTTAAGTCAGTGTTAACAACATGTTTTGTTTTTATCTCGTTCAGCGAAACTAAATCAAGTCCAGTTCGACGGGTAAACATCAGAGTGTTCGAACGATTAATATCTCGAATATTTCTAATACATTATAATTTCTCTTATTTTTAAGTGCATTGCTACTCTATCCAACTGATCGTATATTACATGCGAAAGTAAAAAGAATCAAACAGATCAATATTTGATTAATCATGATAGAAAAGTATAATCATCTCGTTGATTGAGACTTCATATTCATGATTAGATTGCAAAAACGATATAGTCTAATGAACAAAATAAGATTATTGATTTTGAATCAATATCAACTATGAACTTCTTACAGATGGCTCTCGGATTATCCTAACCTGTTGAATGAAGCTGTTGAAGAAATGTTGCTATCAAGAATTTGCTTAAAAAAAATTAAAAATGTCAATCTAATCCTTTGTTTTTGTTTTCAAACCATATAATCTTTTCATATATTTGTTATCCATTTGTTTATCACCGACATCTTTCTATGCATCATTTATGATTGGTCAAGTCTTCTCAAATACTTCTAGTTTCTTTTCTCTTTAATAAGTAATGCTTGCTTTCCTTTTTCTATCCCTCGAAGAAAAACTTTATCGATTACTCGTAGACTTAATCATTTTGTAATTATCATTATATTTTTTTTGTAAAGAAAAATTAATCTCTCTATACACTTTTAAACTGTTTCCAATGGATTTAAATGGACCTAATGGCAATATACACTATCGTGGCATGCATCATCAACACGATGAAGTACGCCTTGTAGATTATGCACGTTTATGTGAACATTTATCAGCACGTAAAATCATTCTTCTACAATTGTTTCGTACTATTTTACGTCGTCTAGTAAATATAAACGAGGTTAAAATTGTATGTAAAACGAATTTCTAATTATAAATGAGTAGAATCAACGGCATGTGCCTCCAAAAGAAGAAGAAACACCACGAAATTCATCACCTGAATTTATTTATACAGAAGATGTTCTTCTTCCATCATTGTTATTATTTCTTACACGAGTATGAATATATAAATCGAACTACTATCGAAGAAAAACAACGACAATCATTTCTATTTAATAGAATTTTGAATGGGATTTACCAAATCTTGTTCAACATTTAGCCAAAGTCTATCCTGATAATAATCTTGTCACTGACTATTCTCAAAGGTAAGTTGATTATATTTTCAGCTTATTTTCGTGAGAAACTTGAATATGTAAATCTTATTAAGTGTTGCTAAATTAGCACAAGGAACATTAGTTGATATAATCGATTTATTTCATGATCTATCGAAATTTATTCAAAAACGTGGCGAATCAAATTTTACAAATAATGAAAATCAACTAGGTCATTCATCAGATAAAATTCATTATACGATTAAAGGATGGAGTCTTGTTGGTATGATTGATAGATTTAAAATATTAAAATGAAATATTCATTTTTAATAAACATAGGTCTCTTTTTACGTCGTCACATTTGTTCATTTGAAATGTTATCAACGCCAAGTCTCGAACAACTTGTTAATGATGTTCGTCGTTATGCTGATACATACGTTCGATCGTCATTATTCAAATGTCCATTACCACCAATAAGAGACGAACGAATGATTATTGAATCTGAATCATTGAACGAAACGAAGAAGAATATTTCAATTAGAGAATTAAGAATTCAAACAAAACAATAGTAATACACAGTTCATAAAATTTAATCTCTATAGTTTTCGTTCATGTTTATAGTTCATCATCTGAAATGACAATACCTATATCGATTAAACAAGCGGAATACATGTTGACAAAACTTGTAAATAACTTTATATTGCTTTACTTTTCATGAGTGTTTGTGTTTCTTGGGGATGATTTTCAATATCAAGACAATCATCAACTTTCCAAGTATCTTTTGAATTACAACAATCCTAAAGATAGATATGAGTGGATTGGAACTTTTTCGTACGATTGAAAATTTGGCAATAATCGTGTAATCACTTTTTCCTTCATTGACTGATTTGAGAATTTCTTTTTATGCGCTACTCTACCCTACGTGTGTCGCATACATATCATTTTTTTGATGACTCATCCAAAAGAAAGAAAGACGCTTACCCTATTTAGACAGACACTTGTACATTTTTTGTAGAGTGATACATTCTACAATCGAGCTCTGCCTACCTGTGATAGAGTTGATGTCGCGTAGACAAGGTCGGAAAACGAAAGTGCCGTACGATGTCATAACTATCCTTCAGAACATTTTAACTATTTTCAGTCTATTGTCGACTTGTATTACGGTATATTAGTGGAAGTACGGAATTTTCGCTTTTTCTCCGTGCGCGTAGATCATGAAAGAAGAACGGTGACTCTTGTCGTAGCAAAATAGTAAAAAATTTCTTTCATTTAATACTGTTTTCCAAACGAGCAATAGGAAGATTCTCTAAAAAAATTGTCTGTATATTCCACTTTGTGGAGTGACATTTCTTCGACATACAATAACACAGCTTAGCACAACATAATATGCGATAAAGTGTTGAGAGACTTTTGTCGTATACTCAAAAACTATTGAGCTCTACTTTTATTTTTGCCGACCAACTGCTCTAAAAACTTGCAATTCACTCATATCAATAAACTCATTTGTTCATCGAAAACTATCAGTAGTCTCAATTTAAAATGAGAATTGTTCGACTAATGTAATTTGACGTGTATTGAATAGTTTAAGTAAGTGAGAGAATCTTGTTTTACTCCATGGTCAACAGAAATCCTTAAGATTAGCTGACGAATGTAATCATATTACAGAATAGAACTTTAAAACAAAATCTTATTCACTGAAATAAACATTAATCTTTGACAAAGATTACAAGTTAAAATTTTAGGCTCTACGATTGGATGCTGGAATACAAGTTGATGATTTTGAATTGGAAATTCTTCGATCAATTGAAAAAATTTATCCACAACTAGCTGAAGTTGTATGTAGATTCATTCTTCTTGTTTAATTTCCAATCATTACTTTCTTTGTCATAGCCATTTGTTCATTATCTTCAAGCACGTTCAAAAAATAATTATTCTCAAGCAAATTATCATTTACATCATTATTTCGATAAACAAAATGGTTTTCAATTAACATCTGACATTGGTGCATTACATATGTCAACACTTTTATCACATTATAATTTTAAGTATGTGTTTTTTGACGTCGTTTGTTTTTTCAAATTTTGATTTGATTTTAAAGAACCGATGCAAAAAATGCACTGAACGATGGCATGTCGATGTCTTTATTGCGATCAGAGAAAGATATTATGCCATTGTGTGTGGTAAGTCGAAAAATCATAACTCTTGTTTTAACGGAATCGATCTTCAAAAGCCTTTTCAGAGAATAAATATCCCAGTACGATTCGATGTGTTTTTGATAGATAGACATTCAGTTTTTTTTCTTCTTCAATCGTTTATGAATTATTGAATTATGAGTAAGAACGATATACTAATATCATATGAAACATGATGGTTGTCTTCTTTTGTTTATGTAATATAATGAAAACATCTATTCAAATCTGTACAACGATGAGATGGATCACTTCAACATCATACATAATGGAGACGTTGCCTCTCATAATGATATTATTTTTATCTCTTTTCATTCGAAAGAAAACGCTCGATAGACACCGTGAATCCATCAGATCATGAAGATTCTTTAGGAAATTTTTTGGAAATTCGATAACTTGTTTCTCTAGATTGGTGTGTTCACCGTTGTAATCTATTCATATTCTAATACTAAAATTTTATGACTTTTCCTAGGGAAGCAGGGTTGAATTTCTTGAGATTTTAACCCATGTTCGAAAAGTTGAATTCGAAAATGTTGTCTTGAGACATGTCAAGTAATTCCTAGCATGATTCTTCTTCGAGATATTCTATATTTCTATGAATTGTTATTCTCGAGTCTGACCGCTCACTCTTCTATCATATTCTTATAATATTGTCTTTGTGTTCAACTACATCGTACGTCACTTACGATTTTCGTTTCTCAATGAAGGTATTCGGAGAAAAAAAACAGTATGTCTAGAATTGAAAATCTACACGTTTAGTTTTGTAGAGCAGCTCATGGTACGTCGAATGGTATATAGAAAGTCTCATTTCTATGGAGGCTTGATGCATTAAGAATTGAAATACTCGTTGAGCGACATAATGAGTAACCGTATACAGTGCCTTAGACTCGTGTCTACTGTTTATCACTTTTCTTGGGGAGAACATGGTACTGCACGAGTTCTCTTTCTCTCTTGGTGAGCAGCCAGACGTATTCTGCATCAATACGAGAAAAACCCAAGGCCAAAGATCCTTTCTAGAATTTAGAGAAAGATTTCAATATGTGAAAAACGCTCAATGCATGAAGGAAAATCTGTGTCGTACAGTGAATAAATTATCAACAATTCTAGAAACGATGTTTGACCCGGTTTTTTTCCTAGTATTGATGCAGGATACATCTGGCTAACCACCGATGAGAACGAAACTTTTGTAGTGCGTAGTCTCACTCAAGAAAAGTACGTTTACCCATTGCAAGTCCTCCACCCAATGTATTGATTATTAATACATCACAACTCGATGAAGATACGACTTGCTATATACCATTCGACGCACCGTGAGCTGCTCTGCACAACGATTTCAATTCAAGTGTGTCATCAAATTTGTCACGTATCTCAATTTCTAAAAATTTTCATAATTTTTCACAAAAAAGTAATTTTCATGTCGAGACCTATTGTTTTTTTCTCCGAATACCTCCACATAAGTTTCACATAAGCCTGTCATTCTAAAGTCTTTGTAAGACACTAAAACGGGGTGGTCGGATACTTCTTGGACCAACTGTATATTGACTAGAATTTTGTTATCGATCGTAGAACAATTACTTTCATATCATTATCTTAATCATGTTGCTTTCCTTTAGGATCAATTGATTGCTTCAACATTGAATACTTCGCAAAAAGTCGATAATCTTTTATTACTCGACAATCGTTATCTCAAACAACTTGACAATTCATCCATTAGTTTTCTAACTACAGTAAAATTTATTTAAGAAAAATAATTATAAAAAAAAAAAGAACGTTGTATTTTAAATAGGATGATTGTGTATGCGTTGAAAGTTGGCCATCAGTTCAATTAATGAGTCGAGGAAATCTCCCAGCTGTGTTGTGCGTTTTTGTTTTTTGATTTTATTATTCTTTCTAAATTTGAAATCAATTCAATCGATTTTAGACAACGAATTGATAATGATTTTGAACGAACCGATGTTAAATCTCGTTTTAATTGGATAAATCGTGCTGCTATACATTATTTAAATAAGACAGCTTTTTGGAATCTTGCACAATACAAGTAATAAAAGCAAAAAAAAATAAACGAAACTTAACAATTTAATTCTATCGTCTTGTTTTAGTGATTTTGTTTTACTTTATTCATCAATGGTTCTTGATAATAGTGAACATCTACATTTCCGTCATACAGATTATTATGCTTTAGCATGTTCATATCTATCCATAGCTATACTTAATCAAGTAGAAAATAAAATTTGTTTTATTCTTGTTCTTTATTTAAAAATTCTAGGGACAATACAATCTTGCTAGTCAAATGTTAAATAGAAGTATTGACGTAGTACCATTATCGACAAATGCACATAATCTAATTGATATGGCCCGAGCCGATGTTCAATTTGTACTTCAATGTCGACGAAATGAATGGGATCGAGCATTGATTACAGCTAAAACATTTTCAAATTATTCACAAATTGAATATGAAATACGGTACGATGAATTTGAATGTCGTACAAACTGAAAAAGAAAAATATTATTTATTGATTTGTAGTCGTGCAATTTGTTTGCATAATTTAAATGAACTTGATGATAGTCAACGAGATCCAATTGAATTACAAAAATTATTAAATCATGAAAAAGTATCTGATCTAATATCAAGAATCAAGTAAAAAACGAAACACATTTTCTATTGACGATATAAAGTCATTCCGGTTGTCTTAAGACTTTTATTACTATTAACGGAAAATTGTGCAAAGAAAAATGATCTTGTACCAAGTCTTGGATTTCTCGAAGAATGTAAACAATTATGTATCAAATACAATCTTCAACATTATTTAGTTCTTTGTCGTTTATATGAAGTACAATTAAATAAGGTATTGATGAATGAAGAAAAAAAAAACAAACAATACTTTCTTTTTTTGTTTTGTACATAATAGTCAAGCTTCATGACATCACAAGAATCAATTCGAATACTTAACTTTTGTCTTACTGAACTTTTAAAATATGATGATCGATACAACGTTGCTCGTTGTGCATTATTACTTGGTCGATTGTATTTATTAGAAATGGCTGAAGATCGTGCTTATCCTAATTGTAAGTTGAACTTTCGATTTTAAGAATTAATCATTGTTACAAAGTGTCAAGTCAAACCTTGCTGAGAATAATACATATAACTTTGCTGTTCATCGAAAACATCTCCTAGTTCCTACTTGCGACTAATATTGATGTATTTATTATCGTAACATTTTTTAGTTAGTATTTAGATTTATTGGAACGTTTCTATGCATTTCAATGATTGTTATTCTTTTATATTTGACAGAACCTTGTAGACAACTTATGCAAATGCTTTTCTTCTTATCATCATTGATCGAGACAAGTATAATTCGCAGTAATGTAACTAATAGATGTATTTGGATTTTAGTTAGATGTACTAATTAGTTTCTTTTATACACATCGTCCTCATCCCACAAACAATGCTCTGTATACAGAATATATATTTAAGTTAGTTGCAATTTTATTTTACGATTGAGATGTTAAAGTGTGTTTATCACGACTCCGGTTCTTGAGATCCGATTTTCAAAATGTTTTCTTTGTTTTATTGCTTAATTCACGATTGTGCTGTCATATAAATGCTGAGTGTCTCTAGCTCGTCAGTATGTCGAGATATTCGCATTGAAGAGTAAAAAACAACATTCGTCGATGACTTAACCAAAAAGCAAAGGATTTTTCGAGAAGAGAAAGAGAAAGTTAGTAACACGTTTTGTACAGCAACTTTCATACAATCTAAACATATGATTCATGAATTTATTTTATTTTCTCTTTGCGATCGTTTAGTCAGATCATAATTTTACATACAGATGTAGTAGCTGTTGATGAAAACGGGTTCTTTTAAACTAAGGAAACTGTTTTCGGAAAAAATGAACCTGACAAAAGACAGAGTATAAAAACAGTAGTTTAGAAAACGGTCAACAGTGTTCGAAGAGAATCCAATTTTTGTGGTAACACATTTAAAAAATTCTTCGTTTCATTCACTGATTTTCGAGCGACTTTTAGTTTAATTATATTTCATTCGAGTCTTCGGACCACGCCGAACAATATTTACAGATAAATAAACTAGACTAATCGATAGTTGTGTGATTGTGTGTTGAGTCGAGTTTTTCAGGTTCTGTGACCCATTAGTTTAGATAGCAGCGTTATAAATAGATTCACGTGTAATATTTATACTTTTTCTTTAATTTGAGTGTAGAATATCTCGGCGAATTTGCATCGGTTAGTTTTCGAAAATTTTTACGGACTGTTCAGAAAACGACGGAGAACAGTGTATGCTGCACAGATTCTCTCTAGACACACTATTACTTTTTTTTTATGAATCAACTGAACAATAAAGTTGCAGCTAATTCACATATGCTTTTCATGTTTTAAGTAAACTAGTATCCATTTTTGTTTCTTCATTGTTTTATCGTGTCTATAAAAAGGGTTAGTCCTGATTCGTCCCCACCGTAAAAAAGTTGGTGAAAAAATATTCCGAATTCGTCCCCAGCAAAAACGTTTTTTGTTTAATTGACTCCGGATTCGTCCCCACTCTATTTAACATTAGAACGTTCATTCTTTGCACTATCTATATGCACAACTAGTGACAATGAGAATTGAATTCATTTCTTTTGGTATAACCCGGTAGCCTATAAGAAAGATACATGTGATGAATAAGTATATAAAGGTGACTGATCGATATACTTTTATTATTCACATTTGTTAGTTGAAAACATATTGAAATATGCTTAGCTTTACTTCAATAGAATGGATAGGTAAGCTGTTAAACTATCATGGTTTTCAAAACGTGAACAGAAAACAGTAGTAGAATGCAGATGTGGTTCACGAAGTCGTAAGAGTACACTTTCTTTGTCTCGAGATAATACTGTGATTACTCGTGAACCAAATGAACATATTCCACATCTTGTTTATCTGATGAAGGTACACTTATTATGGATCGAGCTCTCGGAAATATGAAGAAAAGAGCACGAGAAGAAACAACTACAATTCTCAAAATATATGCTCAAGAAATCGTATTGGCTAGAGTCGCATATCCAGGCACATAAACCCTACTTATATTTTTCTACACTAGGAAGTGTTGACTCCACGCATTATTATTATCGATCCCTGAATTATCCTGTACTTGCAAAATATTTACATAAGAAATTCATGTTTTTTGAAATCAAGCGGCAATTAATATAATAGGGGACCAATTTAGAGTGGGGACGAAACTGGGAAGGAACGAATCCGGAATCAATTAAGGAGGGACCAGTTGATGGGGGACTAATCAGGGGTATGCCTATAAAAGACTTGTTCATCGAATTCTATTAATGACTGAAAGCTGTTTATTTTCAATTGGATCTTATACTCTCATTTAAGAGTAGCGTCTCCTACTTGGTGAAAAATAGTCTTTAAAATAATTAATTTTCCTTGAAATAGATAAATTCTTTTTGGAAAAGAAAATTTTCTGGAAAAGTTTGCATTCACATCAGTATTTTCAGATTTAAACTGCCCCTCCTAGCCTCGATGTTTCAAGACATAGGAGAAGTATGAGGAAGATCGATAACTCAGAACTACGATTGGAAGAATCTTTTAGATTCAATATACGCTGAAGAATTCGGTTGACAAAAACGTGAATTTCACAAGAGCACGATGTGAAATTCTTTATCAGTAGAACACCTGTAAGATATTTATATTAAATGTTTCTTTTTCTTTAATCGAATTCAAACACTTTGTGTCACTCTGCTTAAAAAAAAAACAATGTGTGATTTGACTATTTGTTTCAAATTTCTATTAGAAACGCTGCTTGCACAGTCCATTGATACATCATCAATTTTAAGTCGAATCAGTTCCATAGAACTTGTGAGAGATAATCTTGATAATGATTTAGAAAATATCAAATGCAAGAATCTGTAGATAATGAGAAAACGATAAAATGTAACCACGTAGAATACTACTTCTTAACTATATCAATTTTTCAAAGTATGTTTGATCAATCAGTATCTGCACGCTTAAACAGATATTGATCTCATTCGTAGACATGGAAAAAGTCTGCTTTTTTTCGAATCCAAAGATATTATGTGAAGTATGATCTGAAGGAATTGTTGAAGTATATACGGTAGATATTTGAATCTAATCGTCCATGTCTCGTACCACAGATGGTGATAGGAATTATTGATATACGATGAAAAACCGTATGCCAATGAGATATCATTATTATAGGTGAACTGCTTGTTTATTACAGTTCTAGAGAATAATGTAAATAGTTGTGAGTTATAATTTCGCAAGATGTATCAAATGAAACAACTTTCAAGCGCTTAGTAGCCGTAGTAACGTCGTGTTTAATATTTCCATCGCACACGGATTACGCTAACAGCTGTTTGAAATTGGAGTCATACGAAAATCATCTTCATGTTTTTGTTCAAATTATATTTATTGTTGATAATTATGATTGGGTAGTCTTTAAAAAAACAAAACTGCTTATCAACCAACTTGCTTTGAATCTTCTTCAGGTTTGAGTAACATTTTTATGTACGTATTCTAGATGAAAGAAAAAACAAATTCAGATATTTGAGAACGTTTTTCCAGACTTCTCTATCTAATCGTATTCGAAAATATTGATTTTCTTTTTAGATTTATCAGAAGCTGAACATTTACTTCTTTTGGCGAAAGATATATTTACGTGTTTTCACGAAAATCTTTATTTAAAACTAACGTATCTTTATCTCGTACGTATCGTTCGTAGTTTTTTTATTTACTTTCAACCTATGAAATCTATTTATTCAGGTATTCACATATCATGATTTAACTCAAGTCGATAAACGAAAACAAATGGCTAAATTATACAAACAAATTGATGTTAAATTAGACACTAAACCCATTGTTATTTAAAATATGATGTCAGATGAGTAATGTGTGTGAAAAGACAAAGTAGAGAAATATTTTTCTTCATTTTTATTTTCAAATATTGAAATGAAAATAAAGAAATCAATCAGTTAACATCGATTAGTAAATTCATCTTATTAAGAATCAAAAATTTTCTTCTCATTAATGACTGTTTGATAATAGTACTCAAATTTTCCATGAAAAATTCGACGTCTTTGCATTCTTATTCTGAAGTTACCATAGAACATTCTTTTAGAACACTTTCTTCTTTTTAGATTTTAAAATAGAGTAATGCTAAGAAAAGAATATGTTGCGCAACAATAATATGTACATATATTGTACCAATTGAAAATTTGATGCAATTGCTGCTTCAAAAGCAAATTTTTATTTTATTTTTCGAGATTTGACTACAGAGTATCTGTAGAACGTTAGTAGATCGACTTTTTAATGATTTCAATTCGTTCATATTTCTTCTCATTTTTACCTTCACTTGGTTTTTGACTTCTCAAAAAACAAATTAATTGAAACGAACGCTGATGTCTATCTATTATATCATTGAGGATCATGGTATCAACAAACATATTTGTATTTGAATGAAATGAATACGTTGATCTTGAAAATATTGATTTATTACAATTGATGATTAAACTTTAGCGTAGCGAAACACCTTAGAAAATATCTCATGAGTACATTGCTGTGTGGCATAATCAGTTTTATCATTAGCAGAAAAAACATTAACTTGTTTTATTCTATCGAGAATTGTCGTCAAACGATCGTCGGTATGGAATAATTGTCTTAATTGTTTGGCTAATATCATTTTTTCAGTATCGTTCATAGATGTTACGTCCAATTTTCTCACATTCGGTACTAATTGCAGCCAAGTAATGAATATTAGGACGCCCACTTCAGACGTATTCCATGAGGCCAGATCAAGATCAGTTACACGAGTCAATCTTGGAATCGACATACGTTCACTAGTTGCCTAGAAATAAAAAGCAGAATTATAGTCAAGATCATATAGCTATCAGTATTTATCAATGAAATTTAAAAATAATTTAAAAACAAGGGAAATCACATGTTAACAAAGGGATACCGTAATAAATTTTAGTGTAAGCTACGAGCAAATGACTATCCTCGTACGATCATTTAGTTAATTGACTAATATAAAATAATTAATTATCAATAGACACTCACCTTCTTGAAGCAAAAGTCCGATAAACGAAGTCGCCAGAAATCAAAATGTAAAGTTTGATTGTCTGAATGAAACATGTTCTTAATTAAATTTACTAGATCGATTGTAATTGGTTCATCGTTTTTGTTAGAAAAATGAATTCGCTTTATTTTCGTGAAGTAGTTGTTCGGTGCATTGAGTATTCCTTTATTTATTTTCCATGTATTCAGATTAGTTGAGAATTTCATATTTAGAGGGATAGAACACGGCATAGATACAATAACGATTCGATCTTCACCGTTGGTAAGGAAAAGCACGGCTGGCCAACGAACATCAAGCCACCAGTCACTCTGATACTGTCGTAGTTGTTTGATAGTGTCAACTGCCTGCTTTTGATGTTCAAAGATAAATTTCAATTGTTGAAGACGTTGACACGGCCGAACTAACATCTCCAACTGCTGTCCGTCAATAAAGAGTTTACGCGTATGACTTATCAAAGTCAGCTGCTCCAGAGATAATTGATATAGAAGAATTAGCTGTACAACAGAGCTAAGATAACGATCATTAGATTCGTCTTCATCGGTATCGGCTTCATCCTCAAATAAATAATCATCGGAATCATCACAGATAATGTGCAATTCAGAGAGATGTGTCGGTTGCGGAATCAAAGCTGATATAGCAGAGTAACTCAATAAACCATCGATGGGTTTAAGTGATTGAATTTTGAGATAGGTCAGATTGGGAGCCAGAGTACTAAGACACAACATATCTTGTTCTGTACATTCGCCGATCGAAAGACGTACAATTGCTGAACATGGCAAAGTGTTGAACAAGATTCTAGCCTGTATAATATTCACAAAGAAGTCAAACAACCAAAATAGACTAAAACATATACAGACCTGGTCGTATTTATCTAATCTGACATGTCTACGAAACAGTTCGGCATCATCGCTGTCCATTTCAAAGTCCGAATCGAACGTGGACCAAATATTGCATACACGAATAATGTTCATACACGACAGGATAGCAGCCGTGGGAGATGTATTTTTTAATTTCAACTCGACAGTAAAAACATTCTTCTTGACCAGTGTAATCGAACGAACATTGGCAAATTGATGGCCACCGGAAAAGACTTTTAATATAGAATCAACGTCCAAGCGTACAGTTTCAACACTACGTTCGATAAATGCCAGATACTCAACAAACCAAACTAACGGTGTTTCATGTGGAACACTGAAATGACGTGCTGATCTACAGACGAGTGAATCGAATCGATAGTTAAGTCCATAAAAAGTTTTGACAATATCTGGCAAAGTCAGATAAGAAAATGTCGCAATCAACAGTTCGTTCGGTAGTATTTCAAGGCAACTATCAAATAATAACACATTCGTGTAAATATTGAGTAAAAGACTAAAAATTGTTATTACCTTGGCTTTTGACTAATAAAAATCTTTTGTTGATTAGTGAGCGAAGATTCAATGAAAACTTTAGATTGTACGTCATAAACTTGTTTTTGCACAGTTTGAACAACTTCAGATGGGTTCATTGATGTGTTGGATTGTTCTAAGTGATTATTCCAATCTGCATGGTTAGTTTTGAGACGTTTGTTGCTTAAATTATATTCATCTGATGAATAATAAAAATTCGAAAATAAATATAATCTGATCAACAACTAAAAACAATACCTAACGACTGTCTGGATTCTTTGCTGAAATTTGTTGTTTGATCCATGTTTAAATTCATTATATCTAATTGTAAAAGAAAAGATCAATTTCAAAAGAAGGCATCAACAAGGTTTTTTCCCAGTTGAAAATAAAATCACTTTTGTTTACTGTAGTAACCCCGAACTGTTGCTTTTGCCTGTTACCGAATTAGACATGAAAAACATAAATGAATATATCTTAAGTCAAAATGAATTAGAAAATCTGTCGATTTTTGAAGTTGGTCTGAAACATGAAGATTTTTTTCAATAAATATTTCTTCGTGCAAGTAAAATTTAAAGAGAAACTAAATTGCCTGGAAAAGATTCGTTTTGATTTTTAGTATACTATTACTTACATTGATTTATTTGAACTATGATTTTAACAAAGGAAGCACACGTTGGGTTATTCGAAGAATGAAATGATTTCTACAGTACTGCAAAAAGCTTATGTTGGATTTTGCCCACAATAATTTTTTTTCACCTTTGCAAACGCAAGAGAAGGAATATGAATCATCAAATACGTTGGAAAAAGCATACCACTCATGTAAGAGATAGTCATAAGTAGTACTCTCAAAATATTATTACGAACGCGAATGCATACAAAGATACACATGACGATACATAGAGTATCAAATCTGATTTGAAAACTTTTGAGTTTAGTCAAGTCTCTTAATGAATATTCACTAGCATTTATTCGAATTGAAATATTTCCAAAGCGCATTTATTTGTTTTAGATCAATTGCATAAACCTTTAAATAATTGCCAATAGCTTTGTCGTGTAAGTTAAGATACAAAGAATAGATAACTTTCAAATTAGATCATTTTTACAAAGTATTTATTTTATGTTAGGAAATTTCTATTATTCGTTGGAGAATTAAATGTGATGATCAATATATTATGAAATACGACAGCAAAACTAGTGAAGTTTATCCCTGGTATTTGTCAAAGGTTTTACGTTTCCGTCTTCCATCTTATACTTAACGATATTTTCCTTTTCTTGGCATTGAATTACATTCCAACCCACCAACACTTTTTCTAAACTCTTAATAATGTTTTCATCGGTTAACATTTAAGGCTCGAGTCGAACATATATAAGGGAAATGTTTCAGGCATATGCATCGGTTTATCATGAATTCACTATTATGAGTTCTCGATTATAAATAGGAAATTAACTATCTATTATGGCTTCGAGAACCAATGAGAAACAAAGTGGCTCTCATGTTCTTTCTCAGAGACATCCCAAAAAAGTCGAATTTTACTTGGAAATCTAATGGCTTGACCAAATTCTACGTGACGAGCCTTTTTACAATTTCGTTTGTTTCCCTAACATCGACTTGTAGGTCTGATAAGAAACTCAAACGACGGCTATCAATGAATTCAATATCATAATTATTATCAAAAGGTACGTCTAACGACAAAATAACAAACTACTTTTCCATTCTAGGAACATGTAATATATCAAGATCGCATAAACGTCAACAACATCAAAAGTGAATTTTGCATGAGATAAGTCATTTTTATACCATGAATATATTGCTTTCCGTTTAATATACAATTAACAAAGTAAAGATACCGTTTTTGTGGAATGAATTTTGTACGAATACAATCCTGATTAATCATTTTAATTGCTCGTAGAATTCGAATAATACCGAGTAGAAAAATCTTTAGAATTTATCAATAAAATACATTCAATGTTTCTAATAAGAACAGGATGTATATAAAATACAGAGAGAACGAAAACAATTCACTCAATAAAACTTGTCACTATATAAGCCTAAAATTTCTTTTTTCCCTTCGTGAACAGAATTCCTCTTCAAACAGAGACACCGTTGTGGGTGTGGATCGATAGTTCGCCTTACTTGCTTGGTGATGTAAATTTCGTTTGTTTTGGTGTTCGATAAATTTTGAACACATAAATGAGTGAGTATATTTCTCATGATAGATGTTCGTGTATAAGTAAATGTTTGCACACATTGTTGGTAGTTAGCATAACCTTCAATTCTTTCTTATTGATCTTTATCGTCGACTTTTTTGTTGAAAGTCCCACTAGTTCCCAACTCTGACGAAGATTTGGCTTTTTCATTTTGAACAATCACAAGAGATTTTATTATGGATAAAGAATTCTCTATATATTTTACGAGTCATTGATCGCAGAGATAGTCTAAAGAATTATCGTGTTTTTCCCCAAAAACATTAATTAGAAATGTGCGACATCTTTTGAAAATTTGTTACAATCCTGCGTTTGAATTTTGACTCATGGGCATCTACGCAAAATCCGGCTGGCACAGCTCATTCGAATTCGGAGTTCTGGCACAAATCGAAACTCATATTCTTCACACATTTGTCGTCGAATTTTAACGAAGATGAATGATATTTGTGAATAGAAGCAATCGTACGCATATATTTTCAGACAGATTGAAAAATGTTTTATACATAAATGTTCCAATTGAAACAATGACTCACATGAACGAACGAAAGCATAATCAAGTTACTGGCATGAGTGATTTTTCCTTTAAAATCTGAATTAAATTGCAGTATGCACTCCTTTTATCGTTACTTTTCAACGCATACTTAGAAATGTTGATCGTCTTTTTCCAAGAGATATACGGGATCGAAATGAAAGACAAAGAAAAAAAACTTGAAATCAACCTGGTAAAATAATGAGAAATATAAATTTTTCGTCTTTCAAGTCACTATTTGTCATCTCATGCTATAGCATGATTCTAAAAACGCAATTCATGTTTAATATGATATGTTATCGATGATAGATACTTATGCAGAATTCGTATGCGACAATCAGCTTTCAAAATAAAAAGAAGCATAACTACATCTTGTTATGTGAAGCATCTATTGAGTTCACATCTATCATGATGTTAGAAATGATTGATTCTGCTTACATAAACATAGATGTCATAATACTTTTACACTAGGTATCAAGGCTTCGATACCATCACACCGACACAATACAACTCGTTTTTTTGTATTATCAAGGGGGAAAAGCGGATCTGAAATACGGCGAGGATACAACGGAAATTCGAAGAATATGAGGAGGGTGCAGATGATCCTGGAAGCGGTTTTTCTCCTCGGTTAAAAATGATCGAGTGAGATATACTGAAGCAGTCAAATTCAAGTTTAGGCTTTTCGTTCTACACTATTTCGCTCAGTCAGCTGTCTTGCAAACATCGACTAAACGTTAGAAAAAATGAACAATCAAAAATTAAGTAGTCTAAATTTTTATTATTTTGAACTTAATTCCTAATATCGCATAAGGTGATGGTGTTCGCTTGGAATTAAATGAAAAAAATCCTATTCAAATTCATTAATGTCGACGGAATATCTTAACTAGGGATGCACCGGTGACAGTAACCGCTCCACCGGGACCCGTTCCAACCGGGACCCGTTCCACCAGGACCCGTTCCACCGGGACCCGTTCCGACCGGGACCCGTCCAGCCGGTAACCGGTCAAACCGATAAGCATTCTGCCGATAGTCGATAAGAGTCTCCAACATCCGGTATAAGCCGGTATAAGCCGGTATAAGCCGGCATAAACCAGTATAAGCCGGTATGAACCTGTTTATACCGTTTATATCGGCTAATACGGTCTTTTACCGGATGTTGGAGGTGCTTCTCGGCTATCGGCAGAATTCTTATCGGTTTTACCGGTTACCGGTTGGACGGGTCCCGGCGGAAAGGGTCCCGGTGGAACGGGTCCCGGTTGGTTACCGGTAAGGCCGGCTACCGTTAGACCGGTGAACCGATGATTCACCGTCACCGGTGCATCCCTAATCTTAACCAGTACTGAGTCAGTATTAATCTCTTTGTCTATATCGTATATAATGCTTATTTTATTGACTCCATCGAATTTTCTCTTATGTATCGCATACGTATTCTCCGTATCCGGGATACATAGAGATTTCGATATCCTAAGAGTAAGATATCGGATCTGTATGAGAAAGTTTTTCTACACTCCTATGGATACACAGTTTTTTTTCGGTGGAGAAAAATCGTTACCCGGTGAAACGAGAGTCTTCCATCACTCAAAGATGAAAGCGGGTCGGGGAGGGGAGGGGAAGTAATCCAGTATGCACTGTAATGAAAAGTTACATGTATGAGATTTAAAGCTGTTCATGTGAATAATTACATTAATCGTAGAGTGGAAATTTTTGAGTCACTATTAGCATATTTTAATAACCATGAAAACAGAGTTATCGTGCATACGAGCCGTCAGGCGTATACGGTCTACGATTAATCCTAATGTAAATGGATGTGTTTCTCCTACGTTCTAAAAACGAGAGAGCACAAAAATAGATGTAAAATCAGAAGAAAAATTTGTCGTAATCGACAACTTCCTATACTTATATTTTATATTCTAGTGTAGTACGCATAATATTCAAAGTAAGTCGCGGAAACATGCGGCTCTATTTATGTCAATAATGAATGAGATTAATTTAAAATGAAATTGTTTATGTACTTGTCAACAAAATTCTCTTCTAGCAATACAATAACTTAAACATTGTTTCATATCTGTTCAAATCTTCTTTATTTTTTTTTACAAGATCATGCTATCATTATATTCATCGAAAAATAGGAACAATGATACAACAACAATTGATCTATTGTATGATTTATGTAAAGAGAATGATGTAGAAAACGTTCGAAACGCTTTGCAATTTATCGGTAACAGTAGTATTATCAATAGAATTCAACCATCAACTGGTTCAACATGTTTGCATGTTGCATGCTATTATGGACATCATGAAATAGTACGTCTTTTATTAAATTTTGGAGGTTTACGTTCGATAAGAAATGTACGACATGATTTGACACCTTATGAAGAAACTGACAGCGATGACATAAAACAGATATTGCGAGATCAAAGCAATATACTTTCAAATAATGATTATGATTATATCAAATGGTCCATGGTAGGCAATGATCTTCTTGACAAACGACGCGAATTTCTTCAAATGATTAATTTGTATAAATCATATGATAATCATCGTTTACTATCAAAATTATTACTAGAAGTTATTCACTATTATCTAGATGAATACCTAATGAATCAATACCAAAATAATGGGAATGTGAACAATGAAAATACTCGTCAACAAATTGAAATAATCCAAGAATGTTTTAAAGAAGCAATAGAAAAGCAAGATTATTTAACTTATTTTGTAAAAGCTTATACATTAACAACATGTTTTTTCACAGAACTAAATAAACATTTAGCTCTTCATATATTCGACTATTTCGATGAAAGAAAATATTGTTCATCAAACTATCGTCTTGTTAATTGTCTCAGTCATATTATTACACTTTTAATTTATCATCCAAATTTACAAAAATATCGATATCAAGGATATTGTCATCGTGGTATGAGAATAACACAAAATGATTTAGATCAATATCAATTGCATCAACATATATTGAATCGTTCGATTTTATCAGCATCGATCGATCGTCAAGTAGCCAACATGTTTGCTGGTGAAGATCAACAATCTCAAATGAGACGTAGTCAACGAAATCATCATCCTTTACAATATTCATGTTTATGTACATATTTAATAAAACAAGACTCTACAGCAATCAATATTGAAAGTTTATCGGCAAGGCCAGATGAAAAAGAAATTATAATTCTTCCATTTACTGTTTTTAAAGTAACCAATATTAAAAAACATTATCTTGATCCAAATAGCAAAATTTCAATTGAAATTGAATTAGAAGAATGTGAAGATCCGATCGATGATAATCATAATAGGAAATCAGAAAGTAAGAGAGTCTTTTGTGCATATTCCACCAATCTTTCGAACGATAGATACGACTGTTTTAGATGTTGCAGGATCGACAACCGAACCAATTTCATCACCTAGCGATGATGTACAGGATTGCATAGGATATGGAAATTTAAAACGACACAAATACCTTTTTTATAGTATTAGTGCATTTTCTCTATTAACTTTAATCTTGGGTTCAAGTTTAGCTTTCATTTTTACGTTGGTTATTAAAAAGGATAACTCTCAAAATGTGGCAATCTCTACAATACAGAATGATGCTGATGACAATGATCCATTACCAATAGGTAAGTGTAGGGAAAGTTACAATTCAAATCTGAAACATATAAAGTCAAAGGATGTTCTTATGAGAAGTTTTCTTTTGATGAAAAAATATTTTTTCTCGCACTTGGCTTTTCTTTACCAGAAATTCTATTTTAGTTTCTACTGAAAACTTAAAGTTACAGTATTTTTAAAGTTAAAGTGATATTGTTAGTCTTGACATCTCAATATACGAAGTAAAACACATTCCTTCGGAAATGGGATGCATAAATACTGTACGTGAGAAGGGATGTAGTCAATTGACAGGTATCCCTAATGAGATATGTGATAAGTACGGGTGTTTTTCATACAAAAAGGTGATTAAAAGTTACCGGTTCATTTTTGCCGAACAATTTGAAGTTTATGTATGTTTATAGAAGAAGAACTCTTCTATCTAGTATATATTATAGAAGTCTGCTATACATATTTGCAGAAAATTGAAGCAGTACTTTACTCAACAATGTATTTTTCAATTTATTGCTCACAACATCTACTTGTGAAATCGATCTCATTTTCGTTTTGTAGTCGAGCTACGATTTTGGACTGGTCGAAATTCAAAAATAAATCTTCCCGATATTTTTAATATTATCACCTAAAACACTGTTTATCGACTGATATTTGTCGATCTGAAATACAATTGAAACACATAGAATTATAGAGAATTCTTTGGTTTCTAGTGTAAAATATTGAGTACTTAAATGCTAATTTATCAATGAATTCTATTGATCGTATACTGAAGCGTGGTAGCATAGTGAAGCGCACGTAATTTGAACCAATCATTGATAGCATACTGAGTTGAACAAATTAGACAATTCTCGAATTTGGTTCGAATTCTTATTATGTGCAAGTATAATATCGTAAATGTAAAACTAGGTGAGTAACGGAAGTAAATATTCTTGCGAACATTCAAGAGATGTAGGAATGATATTAGTGACATTACAGATGAATAATCCACTCATTCATGTTCTGTCTTACCGATTATATTATGCTTGATACGTATAGTCGAGAATACTCTAATGCACTTGAAAGTTTATAATTCTCTTTATTGTGCTTAAAGATGCAATCACTCTCTCTGTATAAAGTATTTTAAAATTGATGACGCTTAGACGCGACCGGAAAAGAATGAATTCTGTTGTATTGACTCCGGTATATCGGTTTTCAGTTTTGTTACAGTTTCTCTGTCCAAGAATCCTATATCTACAACTTTTTGTGTTATATTACAATTTTATTCAATTTCTTCGAAAAACAGAAAAATAATAGTGTCTCACGCAGATTTTCGATTGCTCATTCGCCGTTCATCAGTACAGGATCTATAGAATTCATTGATTAATTTGCAATTAAGTACACAATATTTTACACTGGAAACCTAAGAACTCTCTATAATTCTATGCGTTGTAATTGTATTTCAGATCGACAAATATCAGTCGATAAACAGTGTTTTAGGTGATAATATTAAAAATATCGGGAAGATTTATTTTTGAATTTTGACGAGTCCACAATCGTCGTGTGAATATGAAGAAAAATGAGACTCGATTTCACAAGTAGATGTTGTGAGCAATCAATTGAAAAATACATTGTTGAGTAAAGTATATCCACAGCGAAATTCAATAATAAATACTAGCAGATAGAGGAGGTCTTCTTTTATAGCCCTACGTAAAGTTTGCGTTATTGAGAAAAACCTAATATCCGTCTTTATATGTAGTAAATATTATAAACACTTGTCCCGAGAGGTGAGCCAATTTATTTAACAAGACTTAATTAAGTAGTTTATAACAAGCTAATCGATGGTATGCTGCTTTAAGCAGATTCGGTAGAACTTTTCAAACTCTATCGATTGTATAATAAAGGTTTTCAATCCTTGGCCTTTTTGCAGGAAAAATATTTGCTTTAAGACATTTATGATATTACGGCTACTAAGACTCATGTAATCATAATTATTTTCCTCTATGTAAGGCTGTTATGTTATCGTTACATATATTTGATACTAATTATTCAATAATCAGTGCGTATGGAAATAATATAAATATTCGTTTATTCATGAATAAGAAGATGACACTATGAGTTATCTATTGAAATAAAGCACGTTCGTATTCTGATATACCATTTGAAGATTTAGCTCTCGTTTCGTCGAAAAGATAAATTCTAACTAATCAAGAAAGAATAGATTATATCATTTGATGAGATTTCTTCGTTAGATCAAACAGCAATAATGCCTATTTACTTGTAGATACAATTGTCAAAAACATTTTATCACGATTATGTGGTTTCCTCATGCTTCATGGATTTGAACCATATTGTATAGCACGTCCAGGACATGAACATTTTCAATAAATAGCTGTGTTAAAAATTGTATCCTGTGTGAAGTGAAAAGCATCAAGTAGTAAAGTTGGTTTATTACGCTTACTTTCAACAATAGACAGCATCTCTTTGTTTGGTCATGAATATAGCAAAAAAATGACTTGTCCATTTTATTCCACGTGTATACTTTTACAAAGTTTCAGATTAATAGTAATGGGATATCAATTAGGTTCTTCTTAAGAAAATACTTCAAATCAATCAGAGATATTGAGTTTATTACTTTGAATATGCTCTTTTCATTACAATTTAATGTTTCGACGAAACGAGAATCTACCATTTGAAGCTTGTTGTGTTTGCAATCGTTTGTTATGTAGCTGTAAAATTATCGTTTCACATTGTATTGATGTTTGTTGAGCCTTTTTATTATGTTTTTCATTTCGAATCAATAAATTCGTTTGTGCAAATCATGTTTTACCACAATTGAAGTAAAGTGAAGCAGCAACATCTTGTGTTGATGAAAATTCATGATATTTCGATTTAGATCATATTGATCATATTATACTGAATTCAAGCATCCATTCGAATTTCGTGTTGCAAGACCTCATAGAATTCTGGATAATAATTCTTTTGATGTTAAATCTTCAATCATTTTGTCTAATAATTGAAGATATATAAGATGAAGTCAACTTTTGTCTTTATGCTGATCTTCATTTCCGCTCGTAGCTCGATCGCGTTTGTCAGTAAACCGATAGATAATTCCAGTTGGACAATAATAATGTCGCTTCTGTTTCGACTTCATTATTATCTGAAAATAAAAGCATGAAATCATGACAGTGAAATTATTGAACATCACAACTTTATTCATAAGTCCCCATTGAGTCACCAAATGGTTTTCCATCGGATAGCATCTTCTTCGTTTTAACTAATTGTGTTAAGTTGCTGTTTTTACATGTTGATGGATCATTGTTCGTGTTTTTAATTCATACTTCAGCAACACCTTCGATGTTGACGTTACATATCTTGCTAGACATCATAATGACTGCTATTTCTTGACTTAATATAATCTAATTAAATAAGCGTTAATTCATTGGAATCTTGATTTCGTATATTATTTATAATGAAGGCATTTACTAATTGACCGTTAAAAAATATTGGATGTATGTTCAATTCTCATGCTCTTAATGTATGATATATCATTTATCGAACAATTTATTATATGTGATTTAAACCAAGATTAAAATTCATTACAGCTTAACTGAGATTTTTTAATATCATATGTTTCACAACATAAACTAAGAACTAGATAGTTAGTACAATTACAAACGTTCACATATATAAGAATAAATAAAACCATAATTCGTTATATGACCTCGCTGTTTCTATATCATCGATTAATCATTGAAAATGCTTTTGTAAAAATTCATTTAACTTCTAATGGGTTTCTTCTATAAAATGCTTTTTTGAAGTTGTTGATAAGCGTAATGATGCCATAATTGTATGACTTGCTTTATAGCCTTATCGAGTTGTAGCAGCTACAGAATATAAACGAGTAGTATTAAGTGACTGTTGTAGATACCGAATATTCATTCGTTGAACAGTTCGTTTTCATCAATACTTCATTTATTGATAAGAGAAAGAATTCTTTTCGCAAAACATGACACTCACCATGCTGAGGCTAATGATTGTTTTGTCTCTGAACGTAATCGATTTTTATCATAAATCCGTTCAGGACTGTGACCGTATGAATTGCTGACATAGAATTTGAAAGAGTTTTTGAAGCTGTTATAAAGTCGTTTCGTGTTGTTGATGAACATTTACGTTGAAAAGTTTTTTATCTTAAGATTGGACTTCTAACAATAGCTAACAGATAAATCAGATTCAGATGAATAACTTTCATGTGACATTTCATTCATGTATAAAACATCTTGCGATATAAGACAAGCAAAAATAATCATTCCTTTCAATGATGAGAAATGCTCAGTGATGAATGATGGTGATTTTAGCAATAATAAGGATGAATTTGGAAGCACAATAAAAAACTGTTTAATATAAATTGTTTGTAATAATTAATCCTTTTATGATCAACGATTATAGTCTCTATTATGTTATGTGTACATAGAGTAAGAAGAAAATGTGCGATTGTTCATTTTTATTCTTTGATTATAGTACATAGTTCACCGTATAGACAGTAAACATATTCTCGGAAGTGCAACATAGTTAACTATTGTAAACGAATTAAATTCACGATTTTCATCTAGTCCTTTATTGGTAAAAAAAATGAATATTTATATTCTTCCCATTTGCACTGATTGCTAAATAACAAGTGTCAAACATACGTAACTATAACACAACCGTATTACATACAGGAAAATAACTATGACTATATAAGTCTTAGTTGCCATAAATGGGCGAGTATTTATTATTCTTCCATGTCATAAACGTCTTAAAACGAAGATTTTTCCTATGAAAAACCAAGGATTGCAAACCTTTATTATGCAATCGCATCGTTTTAGATCAGCATGTCGGTAGTTAGTATTAATTATGACTAATTAGTAATTAGACCACAGAGGAAGTAAAATTGAGTTTTTGCATGGATTTCGATGTACTTACAAGTGTTTACAAGGGAGGAGGAGGGTTGAGCACCTTTCTGAACACTTAAAAATTAAGTATTAAGCTTTTCTGTTTATCACTTGTTCTAATGTACTTAATTAGGTCTCGCTAAAAAGAATGGAACACGCTTAGTCTTCATTTAAACTGCTTTAGGCGAAGCTGATAATTAACTGAGCTCTCGTGATCTGGAAGTAGTCACCAGGTACATTCATATGAGGTGCGATTGCAGCACGCAGTGTTTTCATACAAGCTATCTTGCAAGGTTTCTTACACCAGTCTGTATGGAGAATCAGGGAAATCTAGAAATTTTGCGTAGATTGGAGTCATTGCCATGAATAGACTTACTTAAAGGGATTCTAAAATAACTCACTTATTCTATACTATTTATAGATCTCAGTAGCCATCAGTTACAACGGCACATTCTCAGAAGCCTATTTCTGTTTGAGTCTAAATGATGCGCGCTTTGCAAAAAATTGTATTCATGACTTCTTGCCTCAGTTATAAGGAAATTGAATCGATGACTTGTAGCAGAATCCTTTCGTCCTCCTAACATCGCCATGAACTTGAATTTCAAATATCGATCTGAATGCATCTATATAAGAAGGTTCCAATAAGAATAGATTGTTGTGAAAGTTTATTACTTATTAGTCTCAATAGGAAGCAGACAGTCTCCGATTTGAAAGTAAATAAATGTGCGGGAATGTTCTCTAGCTAGCTCATTTTCTGTAATCATTGAAGTATCTTTTACTCGATAATATCAAGTTAAATATTTTCTTATAATTCAAATAAATTATTTAATCACTTAATATAAATGAATTAAATATGAAATTACAAAAAACTTAATTTTAAATAAAAGAAAATGGTTCATGCCTACTTGTACCTGATTCTTTTCAGCGATAGTTGATTGTTTTGACATAAGTTAACAGCTGTTTGAAAGCACTTGCCCTTAGAGCTCATTGTTACGTAATGATTGAGGTGCACGATAGCTTTTGAAAGCTGACAATATATATTTGTATAAAGTGGGTTTCGATTGTTAGAATTTTGAAAACAAAGTAAAATTATCATGAAAACAATGTGAATTGTCGCGATGTAATGCCTACGAGATTTCTTACGAACTTATTCAGAAAATCCTTAGACTCACAGAGGAATCTTCATCATTTCGCCCGTTGCTCTTCATGAGTTATTTTGTATTAGTGCGATAGGGAAGTTTTATTGTACTAAAATTAATAAAATTTTTTATAATTTCGAGTTAAATGTACCTATTCTACAATTCAAATTTCTAGAATGGATAAGCTTTGGTGGGTGTTTTTTATAGGTTGTCCAAACATACTAAATCGGTCAAGCTGGAATGCACGCCCTTCTAAAACTCATGAGACTTTACAAGTATATCCGGCTACGTTCATCGTAATTCGAGACGCAGAAGTTACTTCTCCGATTGCAGATCAAAATGTTTGTGCTACACTAGTAAGATCATTTCAAAATTTTCACATGGGTAAATTGGGTTGGTTGGATATCGCCTATAATTTTATCATATGCAATGATATTAATGACGAACAAGGAATTTATCAAGGTCGAGGATGGAAATCTACTGGTGCACATTGTAAAGGCTATAACTCCAACTCATTAGGTGAGAATAATTTCATGGTTTTTACTTTGTAGAACTTCAGATCTAAGATCATCATTGTCAATTCGATATTGAATTTGCCATAGGCATGTTTGAAGTAAATGAAATTCTATGTGAATTCCGACATATAATAGTGCAAAAGGTTTATTCTACAAATGTTATTTTAATTTATAAATAAGTGCTTCAAGATTTTAAGCTTTTTTTATTCGGTTTTCCTACAGGTATTGGTATCGTGGGCAATTATACGACTGATAAAGCAATGAGCGCATTTCAATCGTTAGTTCAATGTGCTATTATGAAAAATAATCTTGTGAAGAATTTTACATTAGTCGGACATCTAGGATCCCTAAAGTTTTACCAATATTATTTGAATTATTTTAGAAATGCAAGTGATTTTCAATACAGTAACCAGGTTAGTGGTGAATATCTTCTGTGTCACTAGACCAGCAGCATTCACTTATTAACAAATCGAGCAATCTTCTACTTTATACTTGATATAGCAACAAATCTGTTAATTGAGCACAATCCAAGACGCTAATTCAAAGTATGTTACAGGCATTCTGCAGGTGTGAGCATAGATGTCGTTCTGGGTGAGGCTGAGGGTGTGGATGCATGTTTTAGTCTAGCTTAACAGAAAGTAAATACCCTTAAACCACACCCACATCCAAACACTCCTTATGCTGGAGTTCTCTGAAATCTTTGGTGAAAATGACTCCAGGATTATATTTCAGCAAAGAACCATTCTAATGTGCGTGTTTTCTTCTAGGCTTGAATAATAAACGACTTTCGTTTTTTCTTAGAAAGAAAAACTTACTAAAAATTTGTTAGCTATGAATTTTACTGAAATTTGCACACGCATGGTACTTGATTGAGCAGTTGATTATGTTTATCTCTAACTCGTTTATTGAAGGAAACAATGGCAGATTGATCAAAAACAATAGTTTGTTTTGTTTTATTCTTTTGAAAATTCATCTTATATTGGCACTGATACTTGCATAGTGAAAATGATTCATAGATATTATGAGAATATCTTTTGTTGATTACTCATCTCAAGACAAAATATAATGAATAACTGATTATTCAGTCAAATTGAGATTAAAACAATCGATGTGAATACATTTTTACAGGATTTGATTGAATGATAAACTTACTCATATCTGATTCCTTTCATAAATACTGATGATCTCAAGTGTAGAAATCATCATGAGGGTGTGAGGTCATCTTCTACTAACTCTCACCGTCACCCACGACCCACATAAACAATCACGCTCAGTTTGGATTATGACTAATTTGTTTACTCTCATTTCACAAATACATATTGATCAAACAGGAGCTAGCAACCAACCACAATTCATGCAAAGAAATTATTTTCGAAAATAAAATTTTATACTGGATAAATGAGGAAAGTGTCTAACATGGGGATAGAGTAATGGAGGCATGTATGAATGTGTGGTTTTTTTTTGTCTGAAGCAATATGAACTATACCAATTTAGAATGGTTAAGAATTAATGACAATATTTCGAATTATAAAAGAGAAAAGCTAGAAATAGAGGCAATGAGTCAACTGAACAAGAAGTATCGAGATGTATCGAACAAAATGAACAGTCACGGTGAGACTTCTTCGATTGAGTTGAACAATTTTCTCTTTGAACAAAATGATTGAGTTTTCAAAATAACGAGAAATAACAATTCAAAATTAATCGATTTGTAGTAACTACGTATTCGAGAAAGATTCATCTGAAACAGTGTATAAACATCGATGATAGCAATCAAGTCTTCGAAGGAAAGCAAGGCAATCTGAAGTCCTATTATTCAGTTCGAAACTAGCAATAATATCATGTTTTCAATATCAAACCGTTAAACTCGATGGTTTCCATTATTGATGACGTTTATGTTACCGTCTCGTTCTCCTAGGAATAGAAAACGAGACATTATAATCACTACTGCATTCAACTAACTTTCATCGTATCAATGAAATAATTCAAATTATAAATACTATATGGGTAATTGCATTGCATCATTTATCTCTCGATCTTCAGTAAAATTATTGCATAAACAATTGACTACATTTGATATATATATATATATGTAGACTTTACATACATTGGTCATACACAATGCATTAAAAGTTTTTATAGTCGATTGAAGTCGAGTCAAAAAGGATGAAGTGCCTGTCTGAAATGCATTCATAGCATTATTATAGAGATATATAATGAAAAGGTAAAACAAAGCAAATAATATACAAAATAAAAAAAGAGAGAAAATATGAACGAGTAATGCCATAGGCAAATCAACGAAGAAAGCATGATCTTTATCAGGTGGCAGTAGCTTTTGTCACCATTTTTGTGTTATGATTCGTTCTTATTACTCTTTTATCTGACAGTGGTCTTTGCCGTCACAAACAACTAGACGGATTATAAAAAGTTTTAGAAGATAACTCACAAAAAAACCATATGATAGTTGTATGAAAATGATAAGTTAAAAGGTGCTGCCACATGAACAGTAATTGCAATAATGACGAAAATAAATAGGGAAACAAGCGATACGATTTTGACAAGTTTATGAGACGACTTACCATTTAATGTAAAAAGTGCGTGAATTAGACAAATCTGCATTAAGAGTGAGACTAGTGGTAATATTTATTAGCTATGATCTCAATATTGGTAATACAGTGTTTCGACCAATGGGGAAAAGGCGATACTCCAGGAGTGCATACTCCAGTGATACTCCAGTCAACTGTAGTCGTAGTCCACTATACTCCAGGCGTACTCTGCTGTACTCCAAATTTTTTTAGGAGTAGATGGAGTATCGCCTTTTCCGCCTTGGTTTCGACACATTATGGTTTGTTGTTTGAATAGCACAACTTATTAACAACCAATCTGAACTGAGAATGAAAAAGTGTGAAGATCACGATAAAAAATACGATATTTCATATGTTCGTAAGATAATTGTTGGGCATTCCATTTAGTAAAACATAAGAAAGTATTGTATTTCTCTGTGACCATTATATTTTATTTAAGTTTCGAAGGAGATTGCATGAGAATCATACTTTTCCAATGGAATTTTAAGATTAGCATAATGTTAGTATCTGGATAACGGTGAATCTAACGTGAAGTATCAAACAAAACAGAATGAAAGCAACATAAAAAGCTTTTATTACAGATTTAATTTGCGGTCTCATAATTTTGAGCTGATATAAAAACAGGAAACTCCGATTTGCAAAGGATAGGTGTGAGTGAGAAAAGAAATCAAACCGAAAGTTTCTCGAAAAATCGATTTGAAAGATGCAAAAACCGTGATTAAAAAAATAAAAATATCGATTATTCGGTGTGGTCGTGAGTTTTACATGCTTAATGGTCAACCCCACCCTTGGATCGATGTTTTTCTCCGCCCCTTTCGTCATTTATCTTGATTCAATAAAACAAAATAGAATTGAGTACATTTTATTGTCTTCTTTTATATTTTGTTGCTGATTACATTGAAGAATACAATAGTTTTTTTTTAAAAGATTTGAAATTTTCAATGCAACCATAGCGACAGTTATTCTTTCATTAATTAAATAGATTATTTTCGTGTGATTTGCTTCTTTGCCATATAAATACAAAACTACAACAAAGCAAATACGAGATTAAGATATTTCATAGATAGGATTATAACAAACTTCATCAAATAAAATATATCCACCATGATTAGTGTCAATACGATCAAATTCTTCTTTTAAACGGTTTTCAGGTATATTCGATTGACCAAGAAGTTTATATCCTTTTTTGAATTCATTAAAACTTATTCTTTTATCTTTATTTGCATCTAGTTGTCCAAACAGATCACTTAATTTATTATAATAATATAACAAATCAATTAAACGCTGAAATTCTTTAAGTTCAATAAATCCAGACTATGTAGCAATAGAGGAAAAAAAACTATTCATCAGCTGAAAACAATAGAGACATACATACTTTATTCGAATCGGCTGCTCTAAAAGCCCGAATCATAGCTTGACGATTAGTACCGAATTCAGGATGCCAATGAACTACTGCTCGATCAATTTCAGCCAAGGATAAAATTCCATTACCATTATCAAAATGTTGAAATAACTATGCCAAACAGAAAATTCTTTAAAATTCTGAATATTTTGTTTATAAAAAGATTATTTCTTTAGAAATTTGGATAAAGAAATCAAACGAAACGTGTACCTTTTTACACTCATCTTTAGTTAATTGTTTAGCCATCACTGTTATATGACAAGAAGAAATATGTTGTCCTTGAAAACTTACGTCAATACAAAATAAACATAAATCAGCTTCGTTTTCTCCTTACTTTTTCTTCCTTTCTTTTTCTCGTTTTCCCAGTAAGACAAAACAAAATGAAAAAGTTTGTTTTCATGCGTCCAGGGTGTAAATTAAAGAGATCAACGCCTGAAAATTCGTCCACTCGGTTGATGTTTTCACAATCAACATATCTCAACTGGTGTGACTATTAATTTTCTCTTCTCCGAAGCCTATACCCACTGTTACATATCTGTCCTCACACAGAGTGTGGGTGTGCGTGGCCAGGGAAAACTTTTCGCTGAATTTAATCGGATGATTCTGCAACAAAATCAAAATTGAAATCGATTGATTATTTTGATTATCGTAGATCATGACTTAACCATTACTTAACATTGTTACTTTTTCAGTATGAAATTTTCCGATTAAAGTTGATTATTTTGCACCAAAATCGAAATAATCAATCGCTTTTAAATCTTAATTTTCCTACAGAATAATCAATTTTAATCCCAAAATTTCATACTGAATAAGTAACAATAATCAATAATGGTTAAGCCATGATCTACCGTAATCAAATTTATGAATCGATTTCAACTTGGATTTCGTCGCAGAATCATCTGATTAAAATCAGCGGAAATTTTTCACTCGATAGTGGGGAAAATTAATTATATAGTAGTCATATGTCCGGTGAGAAACTTAAAAATGTAATATATATTTCTTTTAGCCATACAGTTCTGTTAATGCATTTCCTAGTACCTCTTTTTTTATTCATGATATATGATCTTTAAATGTCAATTCTAGAGTTTTGAAAACATTCATATTATTGTTACTTTTCTATTTCATTGTCTATAAGGTATTGCGGGATGCAACGAATCTACTATCTATTTCATAAAAGAATACACTTGGGTAGTTTTTTCCGTAAACTATTTTCAGGAATATGTTATAAGATGAGGTTTTCTCTCCGTTGAATAGAGTGAATTCAGCACCGTAAATCCATAGGATCATGAAGAGACATAAACATGTTTTGCCGAATTGCTAGGAGATTTTTGGAAAACCTATAACGTGCTCTTCTCAATTGGTATATTCATCATTTTAATGTATCCCTATCGTTATCTAATTTCTACTGTATGAACCCTGAAATTCTCGGATTTCCTTTTGGGAGCAACACTACACCTCTCTGATCTTTTAAACTATGCTTGAAAAGTTGAGTTCTGGAATTTCACTCTGAGGCATTTCTAGCGGCCAATAGCATATGCTGAAAATATCAGTTGAAGATGATGGTCTTTCTTCAACATGTTCTATTTTCAAGTGAAGCTGAGTTTTGCTAGCTGCTCATGGAAGACTGGTATATTTCACAAATTCAATATCTTGTTAAAGGAACATTCTTTAAAATATTTTTATTTTCAAATCGATTTTGCTTGAGAGTCTGTTCGTTCCAATGGTGAAAACCATGCCTTTCCATCATGCTCTTGTCAAAAGTTATTCCAGTACCAACCACGTTCACTGAAAGAATTTTTCTTTCTAATTGAAATTACAAACAAAGAGAAACTTCTTTCACTGACGTTATAATCGGTGAGCGTAGTCATCAGCGAAAAAAAATCTGTGAAAATGGAATATACCGACCTGTCCGAATGGTAACATATAATTCCCCAATAAAAATCTCAAAAAATTCCATATTTAAGCTTTCAAACTGTCGCTATGAATCTACTTTACTGAAAAAAACAGACGTACAATTCTTTGTAACCCAAAAAGGAAACAATCTAATAGCTTCTTTGAGTGTGAATTGGCCAACTCAGAGACGAATGAATAGCACAATTCAATTTAATTATATACTGCTTCTATATCGATATGGCCAATCGTTATGGAATTTCATTTTATGAGATTGTAGCAAGGGGAAAAAGCAGACTTCTGTACTTCTTCGTACTTCTCAGGACTTCTTGGTATTTCTGTATACTTCGGCAATCATTCAACTATTTCACTATTTTCAGTTAATATCAATGATGCTCTCATTACATCATGTGTGATTAGTTCGGATTAAATATCAGTGGAGACAAATAGATAAAATCAAATCATATAAAAAACTGAAAGAGTTACAAGAATGCGCAAAAAAACTTGAGCTTTTTCAAAAATTAATGTAGAGCACTAAAGAGACACTATTACATTTTCCAATAGATCTCCACCAAAGACCAACAATAGGGCTCTTCTCTAAGGACTTTTGCTTATTCTGTGTTATCCGTTGATGAGATCAAACTATCGATTGATGAAAACAAAAACACTGAAAACGAGCCTGGTGATTGCTAATTTTCGGACCCCTCTATATTTATATTCTGCCTACCATATTTGAGGAACCTTAAGCCTCCCCACTCATAAACCGATGTCAGCTAAGACATGTCCAAATGACATGAACTTTACAGAAAATGTAGGACCTCTAGTGACGTAGCGATTACAAAATTTTCAGCCCATTATCATGATGTTTATGGGAGATATTGACCACGCAAAGATCAAAAATAGCTCATTAGGCTACCCGAATTTCTCGGTTCAGGCTTATGTCATATGTGTAATTCTTTTTGTTTGAAAGAATGTGTCAGGACTTAGGGCATCGCATTTCTGTTCTAAATTCTTATTTTCAAGCGAAAAGGAGAAATCACTATTTCAATGACTAAAAAACTCTGAAAAATGGAGAAGGGGATTTCTAATGATGTTACCTAATATGATAATAAAAAGTTTAATTTAAAAAAGGGGCTCTGTGGTGCCTTGCATCTTGGCCTGTTCTCTGCAACGAAAATATATACCAGCATTATCTCAGTTGGATTATAACGTGAAACACGATACACCTGTTTTGCTAATTCACTTAATTTACAGTTTATAACATCAAAAAAAAAATAATTCTAATAAATTCCAATTAGACGTTATTTATAATTGATCTCTGATAGACCTCTGAACTTTGTCTATCACGATCTATAGGGGAACGAGAGGGTGGAAATTTCTATCCTTTATACTTGAATGCTCCTCTCAAATCGTTTTTCAAAACATTAAATTCGTAACACGACCTGATCAGGGAAATTCTGTTTGTACGCCGAATCTATCATGAACTGAGAAAAAACGAAAAATATTTCCGGCTTTTTGCAAAACCAGTTTATTTTGCTAGTTGGGAATGAAAAAAGTATTTGAATATTTTTGGAAAATAAGGAGGCCGAGAGCAAAATGTTTTGTCGCTAATAAAAGACCAGATCGTGGCTGCCTTTGCATGTATTTATCTCAGTTTCGAAGCTTCTGACGAAAATTAACTGTTTCTTTCAAAGCAAGAGGAGTTCGAACGACACTAAGTGTCGTTACCTGTGTTGTCATCCAATCGTTTTTTTAAGTTGTCTCTTGCACTGTGCTGCCACTCTCTTGCTATTGTGTTCTTCGCGAATGTTGTTGAAAATCATTAATATATAGTTATTACAACAAGTAGGTATGCACCAGTGCTAAATTGTCGATATCAAAGATGAATGTTTCTTTATATCTAAAACCCCCAGTCCCTACCAAACCTTCAGCTCGTTTTTAGTTAATTTTGATTAGGCTAGCCAACGGTACTATCAAAATTTACAGAGCTAGATGAAAAGAGAAAACGACTGGGGGCGTTTGGTCAAAACTCGAAATTTTTAGTTATTTTACCAAACGCCCCCAGTCGTTTTTTCTTTTCATCTAGTTCTGTAAATTTCGATAGTACCATTGGCTAGCCCAATCAAAATTGACTAAAAGCGAGCTGCAGGTTTGGTAGGGACTGGGGGTTTTAGATATAAAAAAAACATTCATCTTTGATACCGACTATTTAGCACTGGTGCATATCTAACAACAAGAAATCCACTTTTTGAGTGGTGGGTGTGTTTTTGTTGAGTCCTTGAATTTTGAAATTATATTCTAATCTCAATGTGATAAATCTAAATCTTGCATGGTTATATTAAATTTCTTTGAACCTTCTACACTGTAAGAAAAAATCTTAGAATAATAGACCCTACGAAAAGGGTTTAAGCCAGTCCTAAACCCATCACCGTATATTAATAAACCCTTTTTTTCGTATTTGAGCTTCTCGGAAACCCTTGAAGGGTTTAGGAAGCTGTCAATAAATGATAAAAGGGTTTATTAATATACGGTGAAGGGCTTAGGATTGGCTTAAACCCTTTTCGTAGGGTTTATTATGCTAAGATTATTTTTTACAGTGTATAATAGAACTGTCAAGAAGAATATTAATCAATTCTATTGATATTTTTTATCTAGCATTGAGCTAGCCGCATATAAAGGCATCTCAAGGGGCTTAAATTCAAGCACAATAGGTATCGAAAAAAATCTACTCATCATGGTTTATTTTTGGTAGAACACTTATTGACAGGCTGTATTGCAGGAGGGAAACGTTACAAAGTATACATCTTCCCAAATTTAGTTTGGTTTCTTTCGGAAATACTTGCGCTCTCTAAAGCTTTGTGAATTTAGCTAAATTTTAATTAAAGCTGAGCATAAAGAAGCATCGTCCTTCAATCTAAATTTTCCAGTTTTAGCTGTTCAAGTATTTTGAAAACTCTTTAATTTCACCTGACATTATTTACATAATCAATCAGTGTGTCGGCTGTTAATAGTTAAATCTATTGAATTTTCCAATGATCGACTCTCGAGTTATCCAAAGAGTCGTAAATATGATAAAAATCTCTCATAATTTACGGTTTGCGTTGGTGTTTTTCAGACAAATATAGTTTAAGGATCTTCACAGCAAGTTCTGCACACTTTGTACTTCTCGGTACTTCTTCGTACTTCTTCGTACTTGTCTGTACTTAGGTACTTCTCAAGTACAGAAATCTGTTTCCCGGGGATTCCAGAACTTCACCAATTTTGACTTTCGCTAATTATTGGCGAAATTCCACGGAATGTATTGGCGATAGTTTAATGGATGTTCACCAATTGGCGAATTTCCAAAAAATATACTCACGAATATCCAGTACATTTACTGTTGAGAGTCGAATACATTTTTATCCGTTCAAGTGAGACAATCATATTCTGCATGATATGTGGAAATCACACTTAGTATTATATAAATGTACTGTGAATCATTCGGTTAGAAATTGTTCGAGTGTGATCATATCAATTTTTTACACTATATGGTATACTAGAAAAGGTATGCTGAATAATATAATACAATTGAAAATGAAGTTAAGAAAAAGAACAACTAAACATTCGAAATTTGAATAAGATAAATAAAAAATCGAATAATCATTTATTCACCAGTTGTTGATTCACTAGATGTTGAATCAGATGAGTTTGATGCTGATATAACTTTTTCTCTTTTTTTCCTTGGTTACCTCGAAAAACAGGATCGCCAACAAGGTAAGCAAAAGAGGGTGTGGATATGGGTTTTCTTCTTCTAATCCAAACCCCCACTCACACCAATCTACACTCAGACCCAGACCTACCCACACCCTCATTGTGTTATACTTCATACTTGTTAACACACAAATGATATTAGACATATTTCGAATAAATCCAAAACTACAAATAAAAATTCTGCTCTTGTCATTTTCAACAATTTTCTTAGTATGTTTTTGTTACTGATCTCTCTGATCAATAACACTGCCATTTTTCAATCGCCAAATATCTGAAGGATTTACCGGCGTAATTCCAGTGGAAGTTCGCCAATTGGCTAATGTGAGTACAGTAAACTGGCGAAAGATCAATGGACTTTCGTCAATGATGAAAGTCCAAATTGCGAAAGTCTTATTGGGTAACTTCCGGTAACCCGCTTCGTTCCCTTGGATTGTAGTCTTTATAACGGCTTTTTAATACAAGCAAACTTTTAGAATTTTCTTATCACAAATAGAATTTGTCGAGGTCTATCACCAGTAGAATTTCTGTCCATTTCTTTTCAACTGTCGCAAAATTATCCCAAAAATAGTAATCGTTACGGAATTTCAAAAGAATTAAATTGTTTTTGGAGTGAGTAGGAGTAAAACATTTTTATACGAAAGAAAGAAGAATTCAAATGAAGCTTGCATTCAACAGTTGTCGCGCGTCCAACAACCTGTTGGAATATCAGGTCGCTTCTGATCCACTTTTGCTTCATCAAATGAAAAAGCTTAAAATATCGCTCGTTACCAAATTGAATTTTGTTGTGAAATTCCACATTTTCACTAATTTATATGGGAGAAGGTTTCTTAACTTACCATTTCAAACTGTAAAGATAAAACTGGTCCTTTTTTATGCATGAGTACCATAATAACAGTTGTATCTTTACAGTATGTTAGGTTTATTCTTGCAATAAAATCTCATCAAAAGTTTCGACTATTTTTCAGACAAAAATGCAATGTAAAAACTTCGGAAATCTGTATCTTTTGGATGAAATTCCCCAACAGATTTTTATTTCAACATGTGACGGGGAAAATCAAAGTTTACATCACTCCTCTTATAGTTTGCAACACATTCGATAATCTGTTGATAGCACAACTTCGATTTGCGGGGCGGTCTCCGTCGCTCTCCAATTTTAAACCTTCCCCATATGAGAGCGCTGATCGCTGGCCGTGCCGATATGAATCACTTATAATGGAGGAAATTCCAAACTTCTGGTTTTTTTCTCAGTTTCTCTCTATGGACCAAACGCTATGCCATTAATGTTTCCTCCCTGATGCAAATATACAGAACTAAAGATTTAACCATTTGCTGCAATAAATAATGCTCTAAGCACCACCTAGAAAAAAATTCGTTCATTTACAATTGTGTAAATATTTCAACGTCAACAAGACAAAAAATGCATTCACATCACTTATAAAAAATTGCAATTTGAAATACCAGGGTTTTACTGCATTTTACACTTCCACTTGGGTTAAATCTAAGTGCGAAAGTCACCAATACAGATGAAGCCTATGATAGTGGCTCCATGTAGGTGTCGGACTTCGTGGGACTGGAGCTGGAGCTGGGGCCGGTCAGTATCCGATGTAAGTACTCCTCTATATCACATCTAAACTAAGAAACAGACAAAGACCAACAAACAACCACTCCGAATTCATAACTATGGATGCAACAGCGACGGTGAATCGCCGGTGCACCGTTCTAACGGTAACTGATTTTAATGGTTATCCTCACCGTTGCATCCCTACTCATAACCAGACACAAACTCATACCCTCAAATTAATTTATTTTGCTTTATTCATATGAAAAGAACGTAGTATTGGATGTTTTTCACTGTGTTTATTTCGCATGAGAAGCAAAACATGTCACTGTCGGCGAGCATTTACTCATATTTTTGAAAAAATGAAATGATCGAAGAGAAAGAAATCATTCTAATGTAAGATAGGAACTGTTAATGTCTTTCGCGCTCGAAGAACAGATGCTTCTGTAAACATGAACTCTTACTGAAAATGGTACACAAAAAAATCCAATAGTGCTGAGTAACAAAGACTCTTTCATGTGTCTTGATAATTAATAATATCTACTAACTGTGTATTTGTTGGTTGTGGCGTGAAACTTTGAAATTTTTTCCTGTCTAATTATCCCTTAAAAATGGGAAGCCGTTTGAATGTTCAATGGCTTTTTTATTCTTCGATAAAATTGAATTTATTTCTCATACAAAAAGCGATAGACAGAGAAAAAAACAATGAGTTTTTATTCTGCACGAAAAACAGCTGCCAAGCGCTTTCTATTTTTCATTTGACGACGAACGCATTCTTTTGCAAGGTGAAATGACGAGGGTGAGTGTTTAAAACATGCAAAGATGTGATATACTTTTTTGCTGGAATGATTTTTACTCTCTTAATTTCTTTTGTCTCTCTACTACACTTGTTTGGTGTATAAAATATCATTCTTCTATGAAAAGATCATTTCAGAACATTTTTCCTGTAAAATATATGAGTGCACCGAGAAAATTATAGACGTTTCTTCGTAGTGGAATGATTAAGAATTGCTCACTCTTATATCAAACGTGATGTTACTTATTCATTTCAAATGTCTCATGAACGATGATATATTCAACAAGTGTATGGCATTTATTTCCCTGAATACCTTGTAAGAGTGCCAAAGGCCGCATTCAGGAGCCTATTCATAAAAAATGAGAGAAAGGTAAATATGTGTCTTACTGAGCAAGGAAAAGAGAATATTTTACTTAATTCCGGCTCCTCGGTGTTTTTGTGCCAGATTCATAACGAATCCAACCAAAATCTTCTAAGAGTAGTATTTTTTTGAGAAAATTACCGCAGGATGAGCATTACAACGACGAGATACAATCTTAAATGAACGTTTACGATAACGTAGGCTATTGTTTCTGACAATAGAACTTCGTAAACTGCCGTAAGTTGATGTTTCGGAACGCATCATACCATGATCTTATTTTAGTGTGTTGGAAACGGCTAATCACGGTTGTAATAGAATCGAAACATTGGCTATCCAATCGTTTATAACCACACTTCTTTGACCCGGAACTATATCCCGAAACAATATGTGGGCACGGAATATCATGATCGTGGTAAAGCCAGAAACAGAATTCTATCAGGTCCTGAAAGAATACCATTATTTTTGAACTAGGAACCAGCTAAGAAGGTTGCTGTGGTTATGGGTGTGAATCACGGTTCATCTTGTACTAGATATCAGTGACAGCGGTTGATGCGCCCTGAACCTGCTAATTTGTTGGTTTAATCTTCCTCTGTGTCAGTTGAAATAGTTGATTGGTCCCTTGTTCCAGGATCCAGATCAGATCCCGTGTGAAACTTGATAAAATCTTGAGAGAATCCTCTCTATTATTCGTGTAGGGATCCTGAGCAGGACCATAATTGAATCCTGGTTGGATCCTGAATTTACGCTGTAGAAAAACCTTTCGATAGGAACCTGAAAAAATCTAAGACAAGAATCTGTGGAATCGATTAGAAATTCTTGAAACATGAGTTATCAAGAATTGAGCCAAGACACTGATGATAATAAGCGAGGAAGGTTTGTCCACAAATTGACACTATGCTGTCTATGTAATTGCGACTCGGCTAAATCGGGAAAGCGACATTTTTCCTAGATAGATAGATTGCATCCAGAACTACAAAATTAGGACATAATACGTCAGGAAATACGTTGCGCTCGATAATTTCGAAAAACGAGACTGTTGAAATCCTCTGGAACATGCCTGATTCGAATAATTCTGTCGAGGATTGGCATTTTACTTGAAGGGATGCCCTAAGTCCTATTTTTTGACATAAAAGATCGATGATTTACGATATTTAAAACCGTCGATGCCGACCTATTCTTCGCGTCAGTCCGATTCAATTTTGGTCACTCTATTTCATGCTATTGTCAACTTTGATGAAAAGCGACTGAACGGTACGAGAATCGACCAGAATTGACTAAAAATCATGATTTTTGGTCAATTCCGGTCTATTCTTGCATCTTTTATTCGTTTTTCGTTAAAATTGGCAACAGCATCAAATAGAGTTATTAAAATTGAATCAGACTGACTCAAAGAATTCATTGAAATGGACGGTTCTAAATACCACAAATGGCCGATCTTTAGAGTCACCGAATAGGATTTGGTCCATCCCTGTTTGCTTGCGTTACTAAGAATAAAGCGCCATCTGTTTCAAATACTAGAACTGCTATCGAAGGTATTTCAATAATTCGATGGATTTATTTCATCAATTCAGGAGGAAATACCGCATCAAAGTATTGAAAATGTCTTATAATGCTGACGTGCACAAATGTCAGACGCACATATCTACCCTTGGGTTTTCAAAAACAAAACATTTTTGCTACCACTCTCAAAAAAGAAAAAAAAACAGTTTCTCACCTTGAATTCCAATCACATATTCTGAAACCAATAACAACAGCTTGTTTTTTTTTGTTTTCTAGTTTCACAAGGCTTATTCTTTTTGTAGACTTTTGGTCGTTCTTTTTTTAACATTTTTTTCTTTCCTTAGTACTAGTGACGAATCATTATTTTGGTTGACTTCTGCATCCTTTTTACACTTTTGTTTTTCAGTATCTCGATGTTATTTTTTATTCCACATCTAGTGTCGAGTATTATTTAAGCTGCAAGGAAAGGAGTCCTGCAATGCATAATAGATTTCTATGTTTGATATCCAGTCGATCGAGAATATAACGGCATTCCTGAATATACCAACCCCCTTACCACTCTCAAAATCTTTTAATGTCGAATTTGCGTTTGAAATACTGGATTTGAGGGACTCACTCCGGTATCCGGTGCGATTTTTGTAAACCACCGTAACTTTTTTCGCTCATGGTGTCGAGCATTGAAACTAAGTTTTTCAGATAAAATTTTTGATTCTCAATCTAAAAAACATATTTTCGGCGTTCGAAACCATAAACAACAACGTTATAGAGCTTTTCAAAATTTGTGCCGGAAACAGGAGTTACCCAGGCAGACATTTAACGGGTAGAATACCGTTTTAAAGCGTTATTATAGCGTTTAAGACGTTTTAACACGTTGAAACGTGTTTGTGACTAGAATGTGCATTTTAAAATCGTTTTTACAGTTTAACTTATAGTAGTTCGGAAAAACGGTTGAAAACGACCTAATATCAGATTTTTGGTCAATACAACCGTTTTAGCAAAAATTTTCTGTTTTAAATTTATCGGTAAGAATATTAAATTTTTCTATCAATTGATTTATCATTTTAATGTATCAATCTATAGTCAGCTCGTTCATTTTGTACACCAAGAAGATGAAATAAAAGACGAAATTCTGTAATACACGACCTCGACGATAAATGACAATGTCGAAATAATGAAAAACGTAGTCATTTCTAAAATGGTGTTTGTACGAGTATGACTGGAACTTCCTTCATCTTCCTCTTTGAAGTTTGTTTTACAATCTTTCTATGTTTTTGTTGATGAAGTTGTTAATGGAAAATACCAATATTTTTGCTGAGGAAATTCCAATATTTTGCACTCAAATCTTTTAAAGACATACATGATGATGATTTGTGTGCTGATTCATATGTGAAAACAAATAGAGAATCAACCTTGAATCCCACTCTGATAGAGTGAAATCTCTTTTACACGATAATTTTCAACCAGTGGTTGATTGAAATCAAGATGAATAAATTCTGACATAGTTGAATCCCTTGAAGAGCTTAAAAGCGGGCGCGTCTATAGTACATTAAAAACAACTAAAACATCTTATGTTTTTATCGGAAAGAATTTTTTATTCTTATTTCCGGTGAGGTTGTTCTTTGTGAACGACGAAGAAAACTTTTTCAAGTGTATACATTCGTATTTACCTTCATTTCTTAAATTCAACGTACTTAGTGAACAATTATGTTTGTCGAATTCACAAGATTATCTATGTTAAAGAAAATGTTATCGATTTATTTCTGTTTTCGTATATGGATAGAAGTCACGTAGCATTCTAAATAATTCATACTTCTATATAGAGAAAAAACAGGATGCTGCCAAACATTGTCGGTATCCCAACCTCAGAGAAAACTACTATTCACATAAATATACTGAAAAAGTCATAATTAAAATAGTGAAAATGCTAGAATCGATCAGTTTATATCTTAAAACAATACTAGCGCCCAAAATATGACTTGAAATTATTTTGTATAAAATTATTTTAAATGTTTTAGCATAGAAATATTTTTACTTATTTTAAATATAAATTCTTGTAATTTTAATTTACTTCAAGTTCCAAAAGCACATACGCAATTGAATATATATAGACATTCGATTTGTATATTGATAAGAGTAAACATTGACTCAATAGCATCAGTTAAGTGAAATCCAAAGCCCCTGGTTCGGATCTGATGTACACCGGATTAATTAAAAATTATTTCCAATAATAGAAATGCTTTCCACGAAACTATCATAAATACATGTTCCCGATATCTATTGAAAAGAAAGTGTTTCAAGTCTAGAGAAAATATGTGAAGAAAATAAACATCGAGTTCCGACGTAGATTTCAGAGAAATTTCTTTTTCATTTGTGTCTACATTGTTTTCACCAGTTTTGTAATTGACGATAAAACAGTTAGCTACATTATCGTTTATGAAACATTTTTCGACCGTTTTATAGACACTTTACTGAGAAGCACTCAAATCGTTAAAGATGTTTGATTACTCGCCGAAAACGCGTTAAAATACTTGAAAAGCGTTAAAATGCGATTTTTCGTAAACTATGATTAACGCGTTTTTGGCGACTAATCAAACATTTTTAATGATTTACATATCGGTGTGTTCAAACGACGTTCAGCCGTTTCCTTGTCTGCCTGAGTAATCCCTCGCATCCAGTATTTCAAGCGAAAATCTTCGATTAAAAGGTTTTGAGAGTGGAGACGGGTTGGTATACTCGTGATTATCTCTATTTTCTCCATCACATGATATGTCAAGCATGAAAATCTACCATGTCTTTTTGGACTGCTTTTTTTCATACGGTAAATATTCCATAAATTAGTGATCTTAGTGGACGAAAAACGATGTCGAGAAGGACGAACAATCAACAGCGTAACTTGTCGAATGCCACATCAAGATATAATGAAGCAAGTTCCCTATCAGATTTATCATCATCAGTTAATAATTACAATCCGATTGCCATGATTAACGATGAAATAAACTCAGAACAATGTCGTCAACTATTAAAGAAAGTTGACAAAATGCGAGAGATCTTGCAAATGGAAAAGATTTCACTTCCACAAATCGTTGTTGTTGGCGATCAATCGGTAATTCAGATTGGTTGGCGTTTCTGATGAACACAGAACTCTTTCGTTTAGGTAGGAAAATCGTCGATACTTGAGGCTATCAGTGGTGTCGAACTACCACGTGCACAGAATATTTGCACGCGTTGTCCGCTTGAATTGCGTATGAAACGTGCCCCATCTGATTCGGAGGATTACGCAACAATTCGATGCGCTGGTGTCAACGAAATGATCATCAATGATCTCTCAGAGATTTCTGCCAGAGTGATCGAATGCACGAACTTCTTAACCGGTAACTTGGTCAATGTTTCTCCATCGCCCATTTTCCTCACTGTTTATAAACAAGAGATTCAAGACGATTTAACATTAATTGATTTACCAGGTCAGAGTTCTGTTGATTGAATAGAAAAAATATTCAAATTTCGTTCGTTTATTCTAGGAATTACTCGCACTCAAGTAGAGGGTCAGTCGCCAACGATTTATCGCGATATAGTTTCACTGATCGAAGCATGTGTCCAGTCTGAATCATCGATCGTTTTGCACGTCGTTCCATCATCGGTCGATTTCACAACATCAGAATCCATCCAAATTTGCCAACGATACGACCCGGGATGTATGAAAATCATACTCGATGAAATTGAATCTTTACTGATTGATTTTTCTAGACGAACGACAAATTATTGCTGTGTCGAAAATCGACAAACACGACAAAGGCATCGCTGAAAAACTGCAAGGAATTGGACCCGGATCTCTATCTCTCTCGTTGGGTTGCGTTGCTGTTCTCAATCGTAAACAAGAAGAAATCGATGGAAAAGTTTCATTTGAAGAAATGAGACGAAGAGAAGAAAAATTCTTTCAAACTAATCCAGCCTTCGTTGACGTACCTAAAGAATACTTAGGCAGCCGGCAATTAATCAAGAAATTAGTTTTGATTCAACAAGATAGAATTCGATTCATGTTGCCAAGAGTAATCGAGCAAGTCAAAGAAAAAATCCAAATAAAACGAGAAGAACTTAAGCATATTCCAGCAGCGATTTTGACGGAAATGGACACGAAAATGGCTTTCAATGAAATACTTCGACACTATCGCACAGCTGTTGAACAACGTGCGAAAGGTGAGTACGAAATCAAATCTGAAAAAGCGATGGAGGTGTTTGATCCGCATGCGCAAGATAAATGGGATGATCGAATCGCCTATCATCTTAAGATGATCGAAAAATGGACTTCGAAAGAGATTCATAAGATTTTATCGAGTTTTTCTTCACAAGAACAGGGCGCCAAAGTGTTGCAATCAATCGAGGAAAATTATGGTGGTGGTTTACCGAATTTCCCATCGTCCAATATTATTCAACAGCTATATCAGCCGTACCATAAAAAACTTGAAGCTCCATGCAAATCTTTGGTGGTTTGGGTCGAACGATACATGGCCAGCTGTCTTGCTTATATTTTGGAGACAGTTTTACCTACAGAGGCCAGCTATAAATTGCTTCTGTCTCGTGAGTTGAACAAAGTAATCAAAGGCGTAATAGAAAACAGTAAAGAAAAGTGCATGGAAAACGTCGAGCAGATGTTAAAGATGGAAGAAAAGGTCTTCACTGTGAATCCGTACTATATGACGATCTTTAAGAGTATGAAAACCAAAGAAAGTCAGTCACGTCTTTATTAATCCAAGAATGCAAGCTTTTCTTACTTTTTAGCAGGTGAAGCTCGAAAACTTGCGACAGAACCACCGAATGACAATATGGCACCTCAAGATGCTTTGATTGGTCTTCGAGCCTATTGTTCGATTGTTCATGCTCGTATTGTCGATCATTTGTCTCAACTTTGCGAATACTGGTTCATTCGCAACGGTGTGCTGATCCTCGATGGAAAGTTAAATACGGCATTTACCCACGCAGAACTCTTGAAGTGGATGAAGGATTCGCCATTACTAGAGCAGAAAAGGGCTAATTTGCGTCGAAGCATTGAAACAATGGAGAGAGCATTGGCAGCAGCAGAAAGCGAATAAAGCTGAATTTTCTTTTCTTTAAAGAGACAAATTTTTACAACGTTCATCTGAAGCTGATGCTAGTATCTAAGAAAAAGACTCACTAACATCTGTGATAAGGTTCCTTTTCTAGAAAGTTATCTCTTTGATATCATTGTACGTTTTGCTTGGAACTCACCACTCTTGTTTCCAAATACAACTCTAGCATGGCGCGTTGCAATGTCGAACTGAGACCATGTGTGAAATCGTAAGAGAAAAATTTTATTCATTGAATATCTACTCTCATGGATTATCTTTTACCCCTCTCTATTTAAATCATTAGTATTATACTTATTCATTTTTGGCTCCAAATAATTGGACGAAAATTACTGGTAGGAATATGGCTTTTTGTCAAGTATTGATCAAGAAATTTCATATACAAAAAGACTTATATATAGTACCAACTATCATTATTCTATCTGATTTGCTTAAAAAGATTCTAACATTAATTTTGGCATGTTTAGAACTAATTATAGGACATCGTCACGCACTACCCATGGCCTTTTAATTGTTGTATTTTCCGAAAGTTCTTGGTATTTTTCTCTATGTATTGCATTTCCACAGTTACAAGAAAGAATTTAGTGAGACATCACTATCACAGAGGACTTTTAGCTGATTCTTCAACAAATTGAAAAGAGTGACTGTTGCTTCGAACGTAAAATAATAAATATTAATAAAAGGCACACTGACTGAACTTGAGTTGCCATCTGTCTTGATCATTTTCTCATGTTACCCGCTGAGAGAAAAAATTGACTTTTCCTTAGAGTAGAAGAATAGAGTCTAGAAACCGAAATTCACCTGTCTCGGTCTGAAACAAAGCGCTGACAAACATAGCCATTCCAGCGGCACAACTGATCATTTCTATGGTATAAGTAACCATTTTTATAGCACAAATAGCAATTGTAATTCCACCAATAATCATTTTTGTGATACGTATTAAAGTTTGATTCATAGAAGAGTTACACGGAGTACTCAATTATAATGACGGGGCGAGTGAAGTGGGTATATGGAGTTCCGATAAAGAACTATGATCCTGCGATTGCTAAATTTCTGATTCGCATAATTAAGTTACTCGTTGAAAGTCAACCTCTTGCCCCTCTGACTTCGTAGATTTTTCGGCAATCTATTCTGTTGGTTATGAAGCAGCGAAGTCCCCTCTGTCCATCCGCCCACCAACGCGAGCCAAAACTATGGTTTGGGCACTGCTTCACACAGGTCCTTTGCATCGAATTTCGGTGCGTTTTGTTTTATTAATGTCCTTCGAAGTCTTTCGTTTTTGTTGTATGGGTACTCCATTTTGACTTATTCTCCTCTGGCTTCCTCGTCTCTCTTGAAGTTATCCGGTCATATCTTCGAAAATTGCAGGATTTGCGGAAGATATAGTCAACTCTGACCTTGTTCACATGTGTGCATATGGGAGCTCTGTTTATCAAGGGCCCAGTGAGTCGATTATTGATTCAGACTATACTTGTGAATATAGATGAGACATGATCTCTCGGCTCTGCCGAACATAAACAATGGTATAATCAGAGAAGATTAGCATGTAAGGTGCGACTAGGAATTTGCAATGAATTTGAACCCCAATTCACAGTTTGGTATTAGTGTGTGGGTGTGGATATCGACAATGTTGCAACCGTACCCACCCCTTCAAACTCTTAGATGCTAGACGATAATGAAATGCGTGCAATAAATTGAGAAATATAACTTTATTATGTGTCAGATAAACTTTGGCCTATTTCATTTCAATGTTCAACTAAGTATATTTTCATTTGAAAAATAAATAGTTCACAGATGATCATTGTGAAATGTTTTGATCAAGCATCTTATAATAAGCTCCACGTCGTTGTGTCAATTCTGTATGAGTACCACTCTCCACTATGTGTCCTCTGTCAAGTACACAAATCAAGTCTGATAAACGTATAGTTGAAAGACGATGAGCTATCGTAGCGATGTTCGACTAGGATCTTCTGTTTGAGCTTGCTCAAGAGCTTGTTGTACAATCTTAAGTTGAAAAATGAAGATGGAAAATTAGTACAGAAATCGAAAGGAAACTCACCTGTTCATTGTGTGAGTCCATGGCACTTGTAGCTTCATCTAACAGCAATACTTTAGGTCGACGAATAAGAACTCGAGCAATAGCAATACGTTGTTTCTCCCCACCTGACAGAAAACTACCTTTCATTCCTACTTTTGTTTCATAACCCTGTAGAAAAATATGCAATCGTAAGTCTTTGATAGATAATATAATTTCTCGTATTCTGTCACCTGAGGTAATTGTTCAATAAATTCATGAATATTAGCTCTACTTGCTGCATTGATTATGTCTTCCATTCGAACATTTTTTAAGCCGTAGGCAATATTTTCAGCAATGGTTAAATCGAATAGAATCGGTTCTTGACTAACAAGACCGAAATGAGAACGAACCGACTGGAGGTTTAATTTTCTAATATCGATCCCATCAAGAAGCTAGATTGAGTGGAAAAATTTAATATAACTATTTAAACTGTATGTTGAAGTAATACTGACTATTCGACCACTTGTAACATCATAGAATCGTTCCAATAGTTGAATAATTGTTGATTTTCCACATCCAGATGCACCTGTGTGGATCGTATTCTATGTGTAAGATTTGAAAGAAAAACGTAGAATTCAAACTTACCAACAAGAGCCACATGTTCACCTTATTATGGAATGAAAAACTCTCAAAAATAATCATTCAATTGAAAATTGTCACTTCTTACTTGGTTTGATATCGAGTTGAAAATTTTTAACAATAATAGATGTTGGCCGAGTTGGGTAGACAAATTTTACTTTATCGAATTTTATCTCCCCACGAAAATTAACCTAAGCGAATCATAATATTCGTGCTGTGAGAAGGCTTACAAAACAGAATTATTTTCTATGCTGTCTTACCAATTCTTGTCCTTCCGTAGATGTATTGTCGATGGTTGGTATTCGATCAAATAAATCGAAAAATGTGTCAGCTGCAGAAAGTGATGCAGCAATACGCTTAGACCTACCATTGGGCATGAGTAAAGAAATAGTTTCAAACTTGAGATGAAAGGCTTACATCATTCCAATAAGCCTTATTGCTTGCGTTGAAAAAACAGCAAGAGCACAGGCCCTATAGAATGTAAAAATAATCAAAGTATTGTCTCTCGATTATATCAAACTGTAGTTTCAACTACATTATAATATTGTCCGAAGTGAGTTCATTCTTTTCGACAAGAACGAGAGCACGCCAATACACAAACGCCAAACTGTATATATCAGTCATCCAGAATATGCCGTATGCTATGGACGACATCATCAACGGCTTCCACGATATCCTATGACAATGCAAGATTAATGGAAACATTATAAAAGCATAATGTAAGATAAACTAACATGAATAATAAATGAGCTAGTTCCGAATATTTTCTTAGAACTTCTTTTTCTATTGACAACTGTTTTATTGTACGCATATTATAAATAACTTCAGCAGCAACCTGTGGAAGTGAAAGACACAAGAAATAGTTATACTACATTTAATTTATCAACCGAGTTATTATAAAACAATTTTCCCTCCAAAAATCGTTTATCAGCAAAAGCTAATCTTACCATGCTGGCGTGTCCGATAATGTAGTGAGATTTCTTAATTAGCCATATATTTAACCGCACATCCCCAAAAGCAATTATGAATAGGATGAAAAAAGGACAGAACACGATCGCTGTCAATTGCCAACTGATAAAACATCCAAATAGGATCCCGAAAAATGACAGCGCGAGAGCTTCACAGATGATCCCTATTCGCGAACTCGTCATCTCTTGAATGCTTGAAGCCTCGGAAGAAAGACGAGTACAAATCGCACCAGAACTATTTTCAGGTTGATCAAAATAAGCAACTTCTTGACGCAGAAGGCATGCAAACGTTTTCGAGCGAAGACGTTGAGTTAATTTTGATCCCGCTATGGCAAAAGATGTGAACTACAGAAAAGAGTGAATTAATCATGGATTATTTTCAGAATTAGAATTTTTACCTGAAAGAAACGAAGGAACAATAAAAAAACACCCAAACTTAGAAAAAGAAAACTGTTCATCAACACTTCTCGACGTCGTTCAGAGTTTGAACAATAGTCGAATGCCTACACAATAAACACATAGATATTATCGATGTATACTGGAAATATCTGTGCACGATAATTATCAGTATGGATCACTCACACTGATCATTTTAGTAACTAGCAATGCAAAAACCGGCTGAACGGCTCCACTAAATATACTCGTTATACAGCCAATCGTGATGGTGATCCATTCGGGACTACTCATTGAAATAAGTCTGACTAACACAAATCTTTCTGAGAGAAACTTTGAATTTTGCTAAAATAAAGAAATTATCGGTAGTAGTTTGAATGAGTAATTGCCAATGGGGAAACAGCTGATTTCTGATTTCTGTGGTTCTTCTGATTGTTTTAATTTTAATGAATTGATTTTAATCGAAAGAACTCAGAAAATCAAGAAAAAAAATTAAAAAAATCGAATTTAAATTGTCTCTCTCTACCACACTAGTCAAAATGTCCGAATTTTGTCGTTTTTACACGTTACGAATTGACGTATTCTCTAGCAGTCAGAAATTGGAAAAAAAACCGTTTCAATGCGTTTCTGATGGCTGAACGTTAAAACGCAAAAGTTCGAACATTTTCGACTGTTCAAAACGGGTTAAAAGAAAGAAAAAAAAAGGAATTCATCGAGACGTCTTAAGTTTGTATTTTCTTTATAACTAGGAATTCATTATAACGAGTTGCTCTATGTCCTAGTATAGATTCGACCAAAGGATTTTACAATTAGGAGATATTCAACTTACTATTAGACTATACTTACGAATTACTACGTTTCTTAACATCTGCTACTCCTATTCAACGAAAATTCCGGGAAAACTTCTATAAGTACAACAACTCTCAACAAATATGTTTTAGATATTTTATTGTTTCATTGAATGATCACTGTAATCCTTTCAGTATCAGTTGCTATCTGTCAATAATCTTTAAAATTTTTATTTATATATTTATAAGTATTTACTTTAGGATTTTTGGAAGCATCAGCTTCAGCCTTTTAGTATTTTCAGTTAAAATGAAATCTAACGCAACAAAATGGTAACTTCAAAGGTGTCGACACATTGTTGCTCTTTCTCGTTTATGGTTTTCTTGTAATGGAATGAAAAAGAAAGAAATAGGACAGTAACACTGAATGAGCTGAGCCAGTTTATCTACGTCCTCACTGTAGGTTAACTTTTCTGTTAGAATGCATTAATAGCTGAAAATTCATCTATTAGATGGGTGAAAATGCGTTATGGCGAGATCAACTCGTTTATATGCGTTATCTTATTTTTTCTGTCAGCTGAACGACTTAAACCGGTTCCTTCTCTACCATTTTCCCTTCAATGTATTAAAATATCGTTGTGGTGTTTCTGTGACTGCGTGGGTAGATTGATATTTCGAACAAGAAGGATACTAAGTTTTATCATTTCAATCGAGACACTGAGTTTTTTGATTTCTTGCATGTTTGATTTAAAATTTTAAAAAAATCAGCTGTTTCCTCCTTGGTAATTCCTATGGTATAGTTGTACTTGGTTCATATCAACAGTTGAAATGTCACTAATTAGACGAGCGCGTCCCACTATTCCGTAAAATGAGACGAAGAAAAATAGTAAAGGTTACTACTATTAAAATATTAACATACATATCGACTTTTCATCCTCTTCTCTTGCTGTTTGTATGCTCATCATATCATCTATATCATCATCGATTCTTTCCATTAGTTGAGATTTGAGCATTGCTTGATATTTGCCTCCTTCTTTCTTCATCAATATTTCATGTGTTCCTTGCTCAATTACACTTCCATTATCTAATACATATATTTGATCAGCGTTTTGAATTGTCGTCAAGCGATGAGCAATAACAATACTTGTACGGCCTATACAGAGTGTTGAATGAATATTATAAGCAGAGAAAGCAATAGATGCCTTTGCATGCTCGTTCGAGTGCTTCTTGAACAATTTTTTCGCTATAAGTATCAAGTGCACTTGTTGCTTCGTCGAGTAGAAGGAAGTCAGGCTGCTTGACAAGGGCACGAGCTAGAGCAATGCGTTGTTTTTCACCGCCACTCAACTGAATACCTCGTTCGCCAACAAGTGTTTCATATTTCTAGAGAATAAAGGATCATATATATATATATATATATAAGTAATAATGAATGCTTGGTGCAAACATCTGGTAATAGCATAATGAAATTATGCGCATTTGCTTCTTGTGCTGCTTGTTCAATTTCTGCTTGTGTTGCATTTAATTTACCGAAACGAATATTTTCATAAATACTCGTACCAAACAGAATCTATTATCATAGTAAAAAGAAAGAGAAAATAAAGAAGAGGAAAAATAAAGCTTACGGGTTCTTGACTAACGACCCCAACGTGTTGTCGAAGTTGCTTTACATTGTAGTCTTTTATCAATCGACCATTGATCTTTATTCGACCGGATGAAGGTTCATAGTAACGAAGAAAAAGTGACATACATGTACTTTTTCCTATGAATAAATTATGAAAGGAACTTAGATTAATTTAAGATTTTTGCTTTCGAAAAGACGTACCACAGCCACTTGAACCTACGAGAGCAGTTGTCTGACCAGCACGAGCAATAAGAGAAAGATTACGAAGAACTGGTGTTTCTTGACGAGATGGATAAATAAAGTTGACAGTGTCGAATTCAATATCACCATTAATATTAAAAATCGCTTCTGTATCCTCTTGCCATACGTCTAGTTCATTGAGGCTTCCATCTTTTCCCTATGTCAGATAAACGATTCGAGAACATTGATATTGATATGGCATCTCATGTCATTCAGATGTACCTCGTCAATTAGCTGAAACACCGGTGCTCCTGCACCTCGAGCTTCTGCCAACGATTGAAGAAAAGAACCAAGATAGCAGTAAAGTCTAATACAATGTGCAAAAACGGAGATGATCTGAATTAAGAAATTAATCGTATATTCATGTATACTATGACTGATGCTTTGAATTACTCACGACAAGAATATCACTGATAGGTAAGCTATGATTATCTTCGTTCGATATGAGAATAGAACCAAAGACAAAGCCAATTGCATAAACTAAATAGGTTGTCAAAGATAGCCATCCAATAAAAATCCCGAATGCTGCACCTTTGCGTATACCACTCCAACGAGTAGGATATAACTCTCTTTCATATCTAAATACAATAAAAATAACAGTATGCTTTATCATATTATATAAACTACTCAGGATCTATTAAAAGTAGTGGCGACAGACATCATTGTAAATGATTTTAAAAGGTTTCAAGAAATTTTCTCTCGTTATTTTCAAATAGAGAAAGCTATGCTCTATATTTCTCCGACATTTGAATATTTTTCAATTAAAGTCATATAGTAGTACAAGCTCGATAACAGATATCTGTTATGAAATCTGAATTTAACATTAGGCAGGCTTTTGTAACTGGTGCGTATCTTTCTCCTTATGTTGTATTTGTTATTCTTCCCTCGTTTTTGTGAAATACGACCTGAAAGGAGTATTGTAGGGATGCAACGGTGACAGTAACCGTAGTAACGGCGTACCGTCACTGTTTCACCGGTCACCGTCACCGGGTACAGCTTCGGTAATAAACTGACTTCTCTTCATAGTGTGTTTAGTTATCGAATAGGGCATGAAAGTAAACTCCACTCTGAGATTCTAGTTACTACCTAAAAACTTAACCTAACACTATTAATGCCGAGATTTAAAAATGTTAAGTAAGCTTTTTGAACTTTTCTCAGAGATCTATTGTAGGGATGTAACAACAACAATACGGTATTGGTATTGTTTTACTCCTAATGTATTGAAAAGAAATATTGAACACAATGCTATTCATATGCAAGTCAATTAAAAATTTTTGAAAATATTCATGACGGATTCTCAATCTTTGTTCACGAACGCTTCAACTTTTATGCCTTATAGCTTGACTCACAGCCTACTTTAATAGAAATTCTGATTGAAGGGAGGACTTCGCTATTGTTCGAGTGCTAAGTAACTGGTTTCTAAAGAGTCTCTCACCCCCTATCAAGTGTAATAGTGAAAATGAGCTAAATATACATACTGTACAAATGAAAGCGACCAATGGGACCGGTGATGACCAGTGAAACCGGTGACGAACTGTCACCGTTGCATTCCTAGAGTATTGAAGTGTTTAGGGTAGAACTTTTTCACCCTCTTCGTCACAGACCGTTATCGACTGATGCCCCCTCCCATCCATCACAGACCGTTACCGACAGGTGATTACCCCATCAGAGGCAGTTACTGACAGGGCTGAAGACGGTAACAGAAGTGATAGAGGACTTACAAGGGCATCATTGAAAGTCACCGATCTTCGGTACAGGATTAGTGAATATATGTCACTAATTTCTGATGAGAATATATTAGCAACTTCTTTATTGCAGTTCTAGTGGCTCATTCCCATGTAAAAAAAAAATAATCAAAAACTCGATTAAAAATCGACTTTTTGATTATTAAAACTGATTTTTTTACATCTTTTTTTCACATGGGTTGTTAAATGATGAGTAAACAGTTAGTAAGGTTTATGGAAGAAAGTAAGATTTCTGTGTCTGTTGAAAGCAGTTACATCATGTTTCACATTTTTAATCTCGTAACGGATTGCGCTAACAGATGTTCCTATAGGTGAATATGTACAGACGGTTAGGTATTGATGGAGATAAGAAAAGCGGAAAAAATATGATGATCAAATTTCATAACAAATGTTATTACCAAAACTTTAGTATCGTTATGCGTTTGGTAGCGAATGATCAAATATCAGAGAAATGCAGAACATTGTTTCTACTATAAAACTGTTTAAAGAAAAAGTTTCATTCAGCTTTCTATAAGAGATTAAAGTTCCGTCACCAGTACTTCGAATAGATTCTCAATACTTTTTGTATTTTCGTTTACCTTTTTCGCTCAAATTCGGTACCATTAAGAGAAAGAACAGTTCGTAGTGAACTAAACACTTCTTGAGCAATTTTTCCCGCTTTCGAATATGTGATTAACTCATTCATTGTTTCGCGGGCAGTGATCTTTTACATTTCATACAAATTTAATGATCATATTGAAAAATATTTCATACCGTAGAAAATATAAATGAACAGGAAATGACTATCGGTACGAGACATACCATAATTAAAGTCAATTGCCAGTTGACTAATAAACCTACAACTAAAGTAGACGGGAGCACGAAAGCCACTACCATGATTAATAAAAATTCAAAACCAATGCCTTTTTCGATCTTTTCAATGTTACTATATAAAAATTGAATTAAATGAAGTTATCTGTTGCAAAATATGTTAATGGCTTACTCGAATAGTTTAGAATTAAGTTGACTAGCCGACTTTGAATCCATATAAGAGATATTCTACAAATCGAGCAAAAGAGAAACGATCAGAGATAAGTAAATTTGATTGAACCTCATTCGAATCCGTCTCCTATTTCTAGTATTCGATTTCATCTATATTTTCATGACTCCGATGCAGTTTAAGCTTACTTTTTTTTTAATTCACTGTAACTCTGACTGTACAACAACATGTTCGAACTGATTTTTCTAAAATTTTGAACATTTTTACGGATGCTTCTGTCATGGATTTTCCCCTATCAGGCTCTTGTATTTTCACTTGATAAGTTATAAAGTCAGGAAGTGCTAATTCACGATTGATAAAAAGTCGTTGCCTGAACTTCATCCCAACTCCCATGTAAGATACCGCTTATTTCACTTAGGCTGCAAACATTAAATAGCAAGAGTTCTATTATGTAAGCAAATCTTTCCGGATTTTCCCTTTCGATTTTTTATCATCTAAAGATACGTGAAAGCATTCCAACAGAAATTTTACAAGGATATCAGTTCTTATTGGATCTATACAAGTTACTGATTGTTGGAAATATATAAATTTGAAGATCTCATAAATAGTAATTTTCACCAAGCATTTCCGAATTGTTAGAAATCTCATCTCCAAGATACGAAGATTTCTAAAACGGATGTTTTTCAAACCCTAATAAATAATACACGAGTGCTTTGACAACTTACTATCTAGAGCAAACCAAGTTTCAAAATTTGAAATTCTTTATATACAGTGTTCTATATGAGACATTCCAAGACAGACAGTCTCAAAATAAAGTAAAAACACATTTTTTTGACAGACAGCATTCTTACAGGGGTCACTGTTAAATAGGCATTATTTTAGTTCGATGGACTCTCTAAATCACAATACGGAGTGACATCCATTTAGAGTGTCTACTAGAATACTGTGTAGTATACATAAGCAACAAATCATGCATAATGATACGTGAACATATGCAAAGATTTCTTAGTAAAGCAACTTAACTTCACTAGAACTTCCATAGATCGACGTACCTGCTTTGAGTCGAAATCCATAAATGGTTCATCAAGGTTCTATCAGACTTAAAGAAAATGCTTTCGATTTCAAATTAAAAGGAAAATCCATAGATAGAGCGCAGAATATATACCAAATTCTTCACGAGTACATGACAGTCTTTACGTTTATCTAATAGTGATTTAGTGTTAGAATCAGCATATGTGTGTACGCTACATTCTAAAATCTCGGTTTTGCACCAAACCCCCCAAAAAAGGTTTGGTAGATTTGAAAAAGCATCCAATTGCTTCCAAACGCTTGAAAAACGATTCCTCATTTCTACGAAACATTTAAAGGTTCTTCGTCCGGATACATGGAAAGAACCTTCTCTTACGAAACCATTTTTCAAATTCTATACAGCAGAAAATGTGAAACATTTAGAGTTTGTAATTAAGTTCTAATGGTTTTTTACGAAACCCCAATCTCTTCGTATTAAACCTTCTTTTTATTCTGTACGGAACTTAGAAAATGTTTCCGTAAGAGAAGGTTCTTCTCGTGTGCCCGGGTGAAGAACCTTTTAAGGTTTCTTAGAACTGAAGAATCGCCGTTCAAGCCTTTGGAGAAAATTGGATCCTTTTTCAAATCTACCGAACCTTTTTTGGAGATTAGGTAATAATAACTTTTTTCTTAGAGTATATGAAATACATAATGATTTCCAAAGAATTTCGACTTTTTCCCATGTAACAAAAAAACAAGCAAAGATCGATCAAAAATTGATTGTAATCATACGAAACTAATCAATTATTTAAGCAGTAATAATCATAGCAAAATTAAATTTTAATCGACTACTTCAATTATTCCGATTATACTGGATTTAAAAAAAATACTAAATCGATTATAATCAGAATAATTGAAGTAGTCAATTAAAATCTGATTTTGCTATGCTTATTACCGCTTAAGTTATTGATTAAAATCGATCTTAACTTATTGATCCTAATATACCCCTGAAGATTTTCTACTGCTTAAATACGAGAAGGTATGCATCAATGTGATCTGATGCATACTTATATATAGCACATAGTTGAGATTTAGTGTCTCGTTGACTATAGAGTAGGCCGACATAGTTTGAAAAACCACTACTGAGCATCGAAAATAAGTCAATAACCGCTGCGTGACATGTTCTGTTCAGATGGTGGGAGGAAACTTGCTCTTCATCATTGTCGAAAGATGGAAAGTGTACGATACACAGTCCAGATCACACAGTTTTGAATGTAAAGTATCTTCTTTTCTAGAAATCATTTTGATGAATAGTAATCTCGGGCTTATTTATAATAATAGGATAAAAAGATCTGCATGACTTCATCGATATTTCCTTTATATCTTTTTAGGATTTCAATATCTTAACAACTTGAGTTATTCGAAACTATTTCATCTTTCACTATTTCTAAGACTGCATTAGTAATAGAAACGTCTGTATTCATATACTTGTACAATGATAATATATTGAGGTTGACTGTTCCTTGAAAAATAGTGAACGCTCGTTATAATTCAATAAAATATTGAAAAGGTGATATTCGCATTAACTTCTATAATAGCATGTCCTCTGTGGATGGTAGCAAGGTTATCCATAGATTTGTGCTTTTGTTTTGAATCCTAATTTTTAGTTTTGGAAGTCAAATAAATATAGACATGTCTAACTATTTATATTTAACTCTTATCTAGATACGTGGGCTTATTTGGTGCAGCCGCTAGAACGTCTAATTTGAGAATGGAAATGATTTCTTAAAAAGAATGAGCACAAGGTGTTATCAGCTTGTAGAGGCACTAAGAGGCGATTAGCATCAAACTTTGTTTAACTCTAACTTTCTATTGTTCAATAAAAGTGTATTTAACATACGCGTTGAACGAGTGATCTAAATAAAGAAACACTCATACGAAATATTTGTCGTTTTATGGTAATAGTCCAAAGGAAATAGGCCATCGAGCCGGCAAAAAATATGATGGTGCCAGTAACTAAATTAAAAAAGAAAGAAATTGGATGACTTCCACTATGTGTTGTAATCAAATAAATGTATTCATTTTACTTACTGAATAGCCAGTGAACTATGTTCATAACTTGTTCTCGAAATCGAAATGAAGGTGTTGGTGGAGCTAAGGCTGAAAACCATGTTAGATCACCATTGTCGAGAAGTCTACGATTCAAACAAAAATAATATATTTCGTATGTATGTGCCATTTGTGATAGTGCTGTACACCCTGGCACGAAAATACATCAAAATCAGAATATGTCGTACTATAAATATACTGGAGTCTATCTGCTAGTTATTCATTCACGATTGTATGTCACGCGTGCAGTTATGCATATCGAACAATATTGAAGAGAATTCATTTTTCCAATTTTCAGAACAATCATTGGTGCTCTATATGATAGACCCCCAACTAAGTTTACGAAATATCTCGCACTTTAAAACGTAGTAAGGAACCACAAGTAGAACATACTTCATCTTAATGTGTGAAGAAACATCAAAGGAAAGGAAAAAGAATAGTTGCTGGCGAACAATAGATTTTAGTCACGTACGTGTACAACGACATACTGCTGAATACACTGAGCTCTGAATCTGGAAGATATGTATAGTTACTCTTCATAGGAGCTATTGGATTTTGTTTTTGAATATTACAATCATCACCAAACGATTGAACAGCAAATAAACCCGTGAGACGACCGACAAGAACTAGATTAGTGAGAATACATGATGACTGTAGCAGTATCAAACACAACGAAAATAACATCAGGACCCAATCGATACGATCTGCAAACCGAAACTAGAATGAAATCGAATATGTCAATCAGTTTTTATTTTATGCTGAATATACTCACCAATTGAAGAACTTTCACTGTTTCATTCTTCCCATTATTTGCAGTATCATTATCTAATTTCATATATTTATTGTCGGTCTCTTTTCGGCTAAAGCATCTGCGCCAATCGGAAAAGCTATGAGGAATGATAAATGAATAGTATTGTTATCAACCTCAGTTATTTATTTAACCATACCTGTTTGTGAAGCACTGCTTTTTTGTAAAATTATCGTCATCGTCTCCGATTGATGATCGATTGGATGCATTTAACAGAGGTTGTGTATCACGCATCTTGTTCTTTTTTCTTCTATTAAACTACCACGAAAAACAGTCACAGTAGACGATTATTTATGGTTACATTAAAATAGATTCTTCTATAGAGGTGTGCTTGCTCTTGCGTTTCATTTACGTAGGTTGCTTTGAAATCGAATATAATGGTATGTGTAATCAAACACTGGCATAAGGACAAGATATGATGATTGTAAGATAAAGATTCTGCTTATTCTTATAGGCATTATTTGAATGAGAGAGCCAAAAGTGGACCAACCTGCCCATGTAACATCAATGATTTCAATAAAACTTTGTCTGAAGTTAACCCCCTACAAATCTATATTATAATGTACAAGGTTTCTTCGCGTTTTCGGGATCTTTTTTGATTGGTCACAGAACGAGAGAAATAATGCACACATACATAAAGGGTTAAGATAAGCTACACTCACACGCTACACACAATAGTGTGTGTAGCTTATCCTTGCTGATTTCAGCTAATCAAATTGCGTTCCATATTATACCTTGTTTTTTTCTTCTTGTCAATTTGATATTTATTGTTGGTTGTGCATGCACACAAGTTCACTGAACAATATACGATCAAATCAAAATAGAGCTTTAACTTTCTAGTAATTGGAAGACCTTTTAGTAGATTCATTATACTTTTTCGATAAACCTGAAAAATGTCGAAAAAGAAAAATGTCGAAAGGAAAAATGTCGAAAGTAGAAGCGCCACATAACATGTGGGGGTGTGCCCAGTGAAAAATATTCACTGATTTCAATCGGATTTTTCTGCACCATAATCAAAATTAAAATCGATTGATAATTTTGATTATCCTTGATCATGAGGTAACCATTATTTAATATTGTAACTTATCCCATGTGAAATTTTCTGATTATAATCGGATTATTCTGCAGCAAAATCGAAATTACTAATCGATTTGTAACCTTGATTTCGCTGCAGATTAATCCGATTATAATCAGAAAATTTCACATGGGATAAGTTACAATATTAAATAATGGTTACCTCATGATCAAGGATAATCAAAATCTACCAAACGAGTTTAGTTTTGATTATGTTGCAGAAAAATCCGATTGAAATCAGTGAATATTTTTCACTGGGTTGGGAACAAGGGGGAAACAGCTGATTATTGATTATTTATGATTATCAGTGATTATCAGTGACTAGTGTTGATTAGGAGTGATTAGGTAATCACTCCTAATCAGTACAGCAGTGATTAGGAGTGATTACCTAATCACTCCTAATCAACACTAGTCACTGATAATCACTGATAACCATGAATAATTAATAATCAGCTGTTTCCCCCTTGGGTGGGAAGTGGCTCTTCTACTTTTGACATTTTTCCTTTCGACGTTTTTCTTTTTCGACATTTTTCAGGTGAATCACTTTTTCCTTCAGTATCAAACACTAGAGTTCTTGAATGAGATAATTTAACTTATAATTATGGGAATCCAACCCACACACGGTTTATGCTTAAACGTTTTTGCAAATGAATGATCTCCTTTTGAATAACCCTAGTTAAACTTTTTTTCCATGGCCTTGAATTACTTGAGTATCTTGATCAAGAAAGTCATGTGATATGGACACATCTTGAGGCAAGACTTTATGCCATTTTTAAAGCTCAAGTGCTTGAACTACTTGTTCCATCGCTGAACGTTCTTACCCACGCGCCTGAGCTCTTGGTCAAGTGTTTATGTTTCTTTGTTTAAGCATGTTTTATTCGCTTCAATACTAAAGTTTTTTTTGTGAATATTTATCATTCATTCCGTGTAGATGTCAATAGTCGTCAACTATTTAACATGCAGAGTGCATATAAGCAAACACAAATGAAAAGATGAATAGTGTGACTGATTCTATGTGAACAACTCTGACAAAGTATTGCCAACAAAGGAATTTACGAGTAAGAATTGATTCGGTATATTGAATAATGCACAAAGGGTCCTTGTTCAGAAAACAAAAACAAATGTAACGATGCGTAATGATTGAATAGCTGGGACTGGTCTCTGGAAGATTTTAGTAGCTTGTGAAAATTTTGGTAGTTTTTTCTTATAAGTACTTTTCGTTTTTCTCTTTACTTTTATACTCAGAATCATTACACTTAGAATAAAATTTTACAATGTAAATAAAAAGACTATAGCAGGCAACCCAAAAGGAGAAAGTATATGAAAAGTAGATTTAGATATCCTCAAAGATAACGGGCATTGTTTATTATTGTGCATAAGTCTTTACTATTGTATACTAGCTGATCGCTTCTACAATGTTCATTCGGATACTTTGCATGAGTTCAGTGCATGAGTTGCTTCGAACTTTGACACAACTCATGCAAGCAACCAAGTTCTTGTCTATGGAAAGAAAGTCATGTGATATGGACACATCTTGAGGTCTGTTCTTGGCAAGTGCAGGAAAAAAAAGTTCGCCTAGGGAAAGAATTTAATTTAGTGCAGAATTGAGATAAAATTCGTAGACAGAATTTTTACTATTTTTACATCCGAATACAAAATTCGCAAGTATAATGAACAGGAACGTCAATTAAACGGAACGCAATAATCCATTAAAATCAAAATATTGATCATGAGACAATTCGGTTTACGTTAAAATCCAACGTAAAACTCACTCAAAAGTCTCAAATAAGAATTTAGCTAAACAGCTAGTAAACATGTTAAAATAATTACGATAAATTAGCAAAAATGACTCGATGGGTATTATTTCTGTACACATTTTTTCTTGCTAGTGACTTTCACAGTATCAATTATTCGTATAGTTTGTATGTAGTATGAAAGATTTTCGAAATATCACGGAGTTCTTATATTTTATAAAATTGCGGTCAAGTTTATCAATACTTGCGCAACTGAGTAGGATGTCATTCAGCGAATTTGGTTTCACATATACTTTCTTAACAAGTCAGCTGAAGTCTTATTATTGGTATAACAACTGTGAAGAATATTATTGAATGCATATGCATTTATGGACATTATGAAATCGTCATAGCGACAGCATGTGTTCACAGTCACCATGAAAGAAAGTGCGTCGCCATAGTTTACATGTATGTGGATAATTTAAATACAACTTTTTACACTTCTGAAATCTTCAACAATTCCATTTCAATGAAGAAAAACATTTAAAATATATCCTCTAACTTTAAGCGTAAAATAATGAGTCCGTTGCAGATTAAAGAAGTTTCCCTCTTATAAGTGCAACAAATAGACCTGTATTGATTTTCAATCATTGTGTTATTGTTTGTAGACCTATCAATGAGAAAAGCATCTGATGATGAAAATAAAAGTCATCAAATCATATTACGAATATTTATCAACTTCTACAAATAGTATATTCCGTTGAGACGTAAAGAAGGACGATCTTATATTTTTGATCATTGTGATAATATCGAAATACAATAGACGAAAAATTAGATACTGATTTTAAAATGTTGCTGAATGAGAAGAAATAACTGCGAAGAACCATCTATGTCTATTGGAGTGTGAGCAAAACCTTCATTCAAAAGTTGAATATTTGATACTTATGTAACATTCGAACGTATTTATTGAATTTCAGTTTGCTTAATTCCCAATTTATATATCGAATATTTGTTTGTTATGTTTTTAAGGGGAAGCAACTGATTTAGATCATCTCTAAATAAGTTTTAAATCATCACATAAAAATCTATTTTTTTTTGAATTTCGATGAGTTTGAGTAAATATTTGTGATTTTCAATGTTTTGAATGATTTCTACTAATGTCTGTCGACTTTTCATTGTGTCAAACTCACTGAAACTCATGAATCACGATTTCCTCCTTGATTTTTTTCAGTAGAATGGATTTTTAATAAACATCACATTCGAAACATGCAAGATCGATGTTTTTTTTCATGTCATTTCTGGCTTTTCGATGAGATATCATATATCTAAAAGAAAACAAGTGTTTTGTTCAAACAGGCATGTCCTGATATATACGATAACGATACTTATACAAGACAACTTCGCTTGCTTTGGCAATGTTTACAATAACTTATGTACGCGATTTAATGCGTCAAGCAGAATATGATATTAAAAGATTTTCTTTAGCTAGAGATTTTATTGAAACAATGTAAATTTTTCCCAGATTAGAGTGTTGATAACTGCTGTGTTCGGATGAAAGACAAACAGAGAGAAAGAATTTTTTGTGTTCTGTTGTATTGATTAACAGCTGCTGAACGCAGGGCTGTATCATTTTCTGTTTGATAAGTAAAGCAGCTCGTAACATATCTATAGCTGAAAGACGATGGTAGAACGCAGGAGAGGGATTTTTTTATTTTTCACTGTACTTTTACAGAAACTAAAAATTGCCGATATTCAAGAGTTTGTTTTTCAATCAGAAAAATAATCTTAATAATTTTGTGAGAATCGTTCAACGCAAATTCACTTTCGAATGACTATCGAATATTAATGTAATGACTCATATTTTATTCTCTATTGAGTATTGTTGTTTTTTCTGATTAGAATCATATTCTTTTTAAAATAAGAATCGATCGGCTTACTGTTATGTAGAGCAAGACTCCTTTGATCCTGAGTCAAATCAAACGAAAAAGGAAAAAATTCCTGTTTTCGTTTTATTTGAACTGAAATTATAATGTTGTGACAGACAAGAAGCAAAATAATATAATCTTAATCATTTACAACTTTACATAAAAATTGGTGTTATTCGTTTTCATTAAAAACAGTTAATATGTTTCCTTTCCATGTCGTTTTGTTATGTCTACGTCGACGATCAAATAGACATATGCACATGTATATGTATTCTAAGCGATAGAAAGAACAAGTCAATTCTTGGTCACAAAATCAATAAAGATATGCCCATCCTTTGTAGAGTTCAATTAAAATAAAATTAATAAAATGAAAAAATGTGTTCGTTGGAACTCATTTAATGGATCTTATTGCTTAGCTTAGCTATTGATTCTTTCAAATTGTCGTGTTCGTTGAAAACCATAGCATTGTAGAGTAAACTATCAGATGAATTCCATTCTCATACAAAATTGAAAGAAAGATTCAATACTTTAACAATGCACATGAATTGAAACATGAGTGATTTTTTTTCTTTTAACACGTCTCGCTGACAGTTAGTGAACATGATACATTATCACTTCTCTTTTTGTCTTTGTTCCAGTTAGACGCATCGTAATTTTGCTTACATTCCTTTGCAAGTGCTCCTATCTTTCCATTAGAGTGAGTGAATAATCACGAGATGGAAACTAATTACCACCACAATGAACGTGGTGTACGAGGGGCATGAATTTGCAAGAAGCTTCCAACATCGAATCAGATCATGATGATGGTATTGCCATACAACGAGATACATTATGACTGAATTAACAATTGATGAAGCATTGTTAAAAGATTTCTTACAGTTTCGTCAACAAGAATCACAATATCGAATTCAAAAAACAAGACATAATTCGACTCCTTATTACGAAAATGTTTTGTCAAATGAACAAGTAGCTCATAAACAATTTAATCAATCTAGAACATTGCAATCAATACTACAAGTACAACCAGATATATCAACGGCAAACACGCGCAGATTAAATGACAGTGCTGGATCAGGAGGATTACCAACACCGAAGCACCAACGATCAGGCGATAAAAAATTTCATGATAATGAAGTAATATTAGATGAAACAGGTGATAATCGACAGGTAGATTCAACATCAAAATACACGAAACAACAAAAGATTCCTTTCGATCAAGTGAAACGAGCTGTCTCGAGTAATTTACCAAGTTTCTTTATATCATTTCACTCTACAAAAGAAGATCGAAAAGTACCATCAGCTTTCATTGCAGCAGATCAATTGGTTAAATATCTAAAACAACAAAACGTGCAAATTAATAGATTTAGTTTCGTAGGATGGGCAGCAGCAACGCTTAAATTAGGAGTAAATAACAAAGAAGACTATATTAATCTTTTATGAACCGAAGAATGCCCTACTAGTATAATGAATATACCGATAGCAATCGAAAAACCGAAGTTTATTCCCGATTTTTTTTGCATTAGCCATTAGATATATTCCTCGCAGTATGGCTTATGAATTTGTAAAAGAAGAAATATCGAGATCAATTGCATCAGTTGTAAATCTAAAGAGGATTCAACATTTATATAGTCGAAAAACAGATGATTATCGCTTTCACGTTAAAGACTTACAAGAGTACAATCGAGCGCTCAACATGAGACTTATATCAATTGGAAACGTGATGGTACCAATTAAAAAATTTTTGGAAGGTAATAAATTAACATACTGTACTTGTTGTTGGTGTTTAGGGCATATGAGGAATAAATGTCTAGCTGCAACGGCCCGTTGCCGAATATGTCTACAAGAAGTTACTGATATTCAAAAGCACAACTGTTCTCAACAACCAAGATGTGCTCAATGTGATAGTGACCACCATTCACTTAGTAGTCAATGTGAATCTATAAAAGCATACAAGATGCAACTAAAAGAAGAAGTCGATAAAGCACTCGCTCGTGGTGTAATACACAGATCAGAACCAAACAAGCAAGTACCAATTTTTAATCATGACGACTTCCCACCTAGGTCAAATCTTAATCGAAACAAAGTATCAGCCTGGGGATCCACACAAGAACCAACGCGTCAACCAACAATTGAATTCACAGAAATAACAGGTGTTCTTACAACACTAAGTAAACAGTTGTCAATTATGAATGAAAAAAATATACGAATGGAGAAAAAATTCGAAGAAATGGACAATTGCATGAAACATGATGCAGAAGCTTTGGAATTATTACAGAAAACTATGAAAAATACGTTATGTTCAATACGCTAAGTTATGGAGAAGATAGTGAATACTTTATGTAAACGAGCGAAACTACCAGTAAAAAGAAAACAACTAACTTTTACAGCGATTCTGGAAGAGCTACAAGCTGGTCCACATAATAGATTACCGAAGCAAGTTTCTGACACGCAAAACGATGGTCAAACAAGCAAGGATATAACCACATTTTCTGCGTCAAGCAATACGAATGCGTGATGAACATGAAATCAACTCTCAAACCAACAGCTAAGAAATGTTTTCCATCATTTCTCCACAGCCGATATGTAGAAAGAAAGATGCAATCATTAACTCAATTCGAAAAATGGAACTTTACAGGAAAAGATAAGGAGTTTACTCGTTACTTCATAGATGAGTGGTACTCTGGTAGTACATTATCTTCAGTCTTACAGCAATGGGAAGAGCATAATAATAAGTTTTTGCCGTCTGAAAAAGTTCCCCTGAATATTCTTTGCTATAATGTGGAAGGTTGGGGTTCCCTGGATTTTGAAGTAGTAGATCTAGTTTATAAAGTAGATGCATTAATTAGTGTTTTAACAGAAGTTGGTGAATTATGCAATAAGTTTACTATACCTAATTTTAATACGTTCCACAACAAGGTACAAATCGAAGTGGTGGCGTGTGTGTCTCGGTAGGAAAACACTTAAGAACTACACAAATTCAATTAGAAATCGAAAAAAACACGATAATCGTAGATGTTTTCAATCTCTCCGATCCGATTCGAATCATCGGAATATACTGGCCTCAAGGTCAAGAGCATAAACTCGATGATCTGAGCCCATATATAATACAAGAAACAATTATTACAGGAAATTTCAATTCGTCATTAGAAGAATGGAATAGTACGGCGTCAGATAAACGTGGTAAATTTTTGAAAGAATGGATAGAAAAAAATAATCTCACATACATTCCATCTTCTTCACACTCATCAAAACGCTCCATGAGAAATCTCGATCTTCCTTTCTCAAACATTGATGGAATTAATGCTGAAACGATGTTCTTTGGCACCAGTGATCATTGGCCCATTGTAATGACGTGTGAGAACATAGGATATGAAATCAGAAATTTTTTCCCTCATGTTAGGTGGCATATTTTTGAAGCAATGCTGGCACTTCTTCAAGAACTTTGGATTAAAAAGCAAATTATAACATCAGTGGATGATTGGTACAATAAATACACTCGATTTCTAGTGGCATTAAGAAACAGAGTAACTGTATGGAAGAATAAAGAAAAATACCGACCATCACTACTCTGTCATCATAGATAAACTAAAAAAGCTTAGAAGAATAAGAAATAAATATTATACAGAGAGAAAGAGTGGCTGTCAGAATGAAAAGACACGTGTTTTGTTAAGAGTGATGAATCGTGAAGTAAGGGGAGAAATTGAAATACATAAATTGTCTTGCTGGCAATCCTTCCAGTCAACAATCAGAGATAAATCTGATCGACCAGAAAAAGCTTTCTGGTCTCAATTGTTCCGTGTATACAAGTCCAGAAGCTTGCCATCTTCAAAGCTAGACAGAGGACAATCCGTAATATCAGACAAAAAGAAAGTAGTTGATACACTTTTTTTATACTATGAAAACCAGTTCAAAAGAACGGCAATAAAGAAGGACGATCCATGTGGTATGAAAATTGAAGAAGAGCATAGAATATTACTAAATGAATTAAATATCTCAGAGGAAACAGTAGAACTCACTAGTGCCTTAGAAATAACAAAATTTATAAAAAAAAGCTTAAACCAAAAAAGTCATCAGGGTTTGATAAGATATCGAACTTTATCATTAGATTGCTTCCACCAAGCTACATAAAACTGTTTGACAAACTGTTTTAATGTATGGATAAAACAAGGTACCCAGGTCGATGAAAACGGACACCGTTACGGCGTCGTTTACGGTCGTAAACGACAAGGATACGGTGTAACTACGGCTGTTTACGATGA